>PVJL010011081.1:0-45039 GCA_004026885.1 Lyroderma lyra
CCAGGAACCAACCGGAGAAACCAAAACCAAACACGTGCTTAACCCAAGGCCTGCTAATACCAGAATCTTTTTCTTCTTGTTCGTGTCCCTAAATGAGCTCCTTCTCATCCGCAACTACGTGAGCGGGACACGAAGGTGAAAACTTACCGGTGTGACGGCCGCGCAGTGAAAATAAACAGGCTCCGGCATGGCTGCTGGGAGCTTCACCCACTGAAAAGTCTGCAGACTCAACTTCCAGATGTCCCCCAGGATCACCTCTCCATTGTAGCCCCCACAAATAAACACATCTGCCAAGAGAAGAGAAAGCCGAGGTCACACAGGCGACGCGCCCGGGTCGCGGCACCCGGCACAGGCCAGCGGCTCTTCCATACCACACAGACCTGCGGGGCGCGGGGGGCTGTCACGCTGCTTCTGGTCCCTCAGGGGATGTGGACACTGCGGTGGGACCTCCGCTAGGACTAATGCAGATCCTAAGGAGGCTTCACGTCTGGGCTCTCAGACTCAAACACCTACAGGTGGCAGGCACGGGAAGGGACAAGGAAGGGGGAAGACAACCAGGCGGTCGGGGACGGGGGCGCACACGCCCTGAAGGGCCGCTGGGGACCATGCGGGACTTTTAAGTTCAGCAGCTGCCAGGTCTCGTAATTATTCGAGAGAAGCTGGAACTCTGGATTTCTTCAGAAGTGAAACATTTTGATTTTTAAGTGTTAGCCACTAATTCAAAAAATTGTAATACACACAAGAGCCAAACGAAACACACCTGCAGGTCACCTGTCTGTGAATTCTTAAATAATGTCCTGGGAAGGACAGACATTTATCTGCCCACGGAAACAAATGTTTGCTCTGTAGACATTTAACCTGAGGAGAAGCATTTGCTATAGTGTTCGGTGTGGGGGCACGAAAGAGGCTCTTCTAAGATTTTTTTCAGCCCAAAGAGGACAGTCTGAAGCCCCATTTGATCTATATGGTTATTTTTGTCAGGGATAGAACCGTCCCCAAATCAAAGCTTTTATTGTTGTTTTGTTTTTCTAAAATCAGTTAGTTTTAACTAATTAGAAAACTTGTAACTGTGGGCAGCGTTTGAGCCAGAAGCCAGGTCTATTGAGAAAATGGGTGTAGCAAGGCTACCCAAGTTCAGGGGTGTTGCAGGGCTGCCCGGAACTCGGTGAAGAAGGACACTGCCCAGGACGTGGTTTCTGGCTGGCTGAGGGGAAGGAGGAGAGCAGCATGGCCTGGGAGGCAGAGTGTTGACCCAGGACGTAGGATGGGGGTTGGCAACATTGTTCCACAATTAAGAAGGTACACCCCTGTTGTCCTTGGGATAGAAAATGCACCCGCTGCAGACCTGAGGGGTCTGTGTGTCCATCAGAGCCCAGGGAACCACGCGGTCCCAGCTTTGCTACCTGTTATGTCTGTGTGTTTTTCGTAATGCCGTCGCCGCCCCTCCGGTTCCGGTCTCCCCGCGCGGGCCGCGGCATGTAACAAAGGCTATGTGAACCTTCCTACTAAAAGCCCTGAACTACGGCTGAATTCTGTTTGTACAGTGCCTGGCTTCAAAGAATCAAATGAACAGATGTCATAATTTAAGTCTAGATCAAGTTTAAGTCAGTACTTAATTAAACTATAATATACACTGGAAACATTTTTGGCTAGGATTCAAGAAAAATGCAGCTCCATTCTTAGAGAGGCAAAGCGGAACAACCCCACTACCTATAAATCTTACTGAAAAGCAGAAGCATAAGAAAAAGAACCTCTGTACTAGAGAAGGCAGCATAATCCTAGTAAAATCCACCCTAAGCTGCAGAAAAGATACAGGCTATCAAACTCGTTTATACACAACTTCCTCCCAGAAAATAATTTAAAAGACTCTATCAAACTACAAAATAAGCTGTACATTAAAAGACAGGAAGGTTATCCAAAGAGGTTATCCAGTTACTACACTTATATAAAGTCACTGCAGCTGCAGTGCATCCATACAATCCTTTGTTGTAATACAGCTAAAGAATGAGCTACAAATTCTATTTGAAATCACACAGAGAACAGGATAAACTTTATGAAATAACACTTTGAAGGAGTCAGTACAATTTTAATACAATGTCAACTGAGGTCTCTATTATAGGTCAAGATTATTAGTATTCCCCCCATAGCCACAGACATCCGTTGAGGCTGGGTGCAAAAAGATCAGATCGTGTAATAAAAGCTCATTTACGTCGATTTTTGAATTCTCTGACAACTAAGAAAACCCAAACACCTTACTAGTTTATGAAAACTGCTGAGGGAGGCATAACTTTGTGGATTTCCCTTTAAGTTCAAACTATAAGAAATATACTCTTCCCTAAGTTATGACTCTTTTAAGGAGCTCTTATTAAAAAATAAGACATTCTCAGCATATACAATTACAAAAAAGCAACCAGAAAGTTATTTAGAATCCTTACCATTTTTTATTTGAACACAACTGTGACATCTTCGGGCTGCAGGAAAACCTGCCAAACACAGAAATTCCATTATTCACAGAAAGACTACGAATCACGTTGATATAACGGAAGACACTGCTACGAGTAACTCACAACGGTCATTTTATTGCACTAAGCAAATGCTGACCCTTCCAATCCTTCCTTATTGTACACGAACAAAGCCATCAGACATCTCTTAACGGCAGCATTAAAGTGCCAGGAAAACAAAGTGGGGTACCAGGGGCTTGGGGTTACTAGTGGCTTTCCCAAGGCCTTTTACCAACAAAGAGACAGGGAGATCTTGATTCAAGTGCCTATTTCTTATCCCAGACACATTTCCCCACTTCCACAAAATTCAGCAATCCCCATTAAAAGTCTCTGCTCAGTTGCTGAGGAAGAAGAATATTGGGTTAAGGAATATAAGTAACTACTAATACCAACTCAACAGACATTTTATTTGTCATATAACTCAGCAAAATTAATGTTCCCTTCCAAAACAAGTATAAAATATATTTGTTAAAGATAAAGGAAGCAATATTATAAACTTACCTATTTTTTCATGGGGTTTTGTTGCAATTTCCTCCCATGCATTTGTTTCAAGGTTGTATGCATGGATCTTAGGAAAAAAAAGAAGATATATACACAAATCATTTTAGCTAGCCATGAAACTGGAATTTTAACAGCAGCCTGTACAAACATATATTCTTCGTTGAAAAGTCTTCCTTTATTTATTCTAATATAAAACAAAACATTTAATGAAACAGTTGAAAATTAAGGACATATACGAGGTTGGACAGTTAATTTCACAAACTCATCCTAGAAAAAGTGCTACATACCTCAATGCTAAATATCACTATGGTCACGTTTGAATATCACTACTCCCCTTCGGAAGCTATGCACCAACACCAGTGTCAGGTCCACCCTTCAAAGCAATTTTGAAACACTTTTTCTGGAGTAGCCATCAGAGCTGTCATCGACCACAAAATCTGACAATTAACTTCATGAACTTGCTATCATGTACTTAAGTTGGTAGCACTGTACAAACAGCTCCGTAAGGTGTCATAACCTTGTCAAGGTTTGGGTAAGATGACATCTCTGATGGCCATTCCAGAAAGAGAGTTCCAAAATTGCTTTGAAGGGTGGACTAGGCGCTGGCATCAGTGCATAGCTTCCCAAGGGGAGTACTTCTAACGTGAGCATAGTGATATTCAGCGATGAGCTATATAGCCCTTTTTCTAGGATGAGTTCACGAAATTAACTGTCTGACCCTATCTGATGTCAGTATTTAAAAATCACAGACAAAAATGAGGTCCAAACGTTGGAATTGGAAACCTTCCACATTTTCTACAATGAACATGTATCATTTTTATAACACAAAAGAAGCAAGTGTTGGTGAGGAAATAAGGGATGCAGTTGTATCAAAAAAGACCATTACAGTTCCAAAGCAGACCCGGAGCTCTGTAGCCTGCACTACATTTTCCTTGGAATATGTGCATTTAGAAATGCTACAGGGGTGACTACAAGCCCTTCAGAGACTGGCTTCCCAAAGTGACATGTAGCCCTAAAAATGCCTGTTCTTTGTAGATGCACAGCACTGATGAGAGGGATGTGACATTCTGAGCATCCTAGTTCCAATTCTAATTAGCTGCTCATTCAACCTGCTGTACCTTCCTTTTAGTAAGTTTCTTCATGCAGCATCAAGGGATAATTTTCATAAAGCATTTTCAGTGTGTAATAATGCAGCTGTCAACTGAAGAGAATATCGGAGGCACAGAGTTCAACCTTATAAAGATCATGCAATGCAAAGTAGGTGTGGATGAAAAACCTTTGCAAAAATTAAAATATCTACAGTAACAATTATCTTGCTTAGTGTAACACATGCCTCCCACTACCCTTCTCCCTCTTTTTCTCTCTTTTTTATTTTGAAAAATACACATACCTTGTTTAAAGAATAAGCTGTCCAGGAAGTACCACCTCCCAAGATGTAAATCCTCTGCCCGTCATGGGCAATTTCATGTCTGTATCTGAAATACACAATGAAGTATATTTATAATTAAGTGAAAAATGAACCACCTAAGACTTAACCACAAGGCTTTTTATTGAATCATTATTGACAATAATAAATTATTAGAAATAACCTACGTTTTTAATAATAGTGAATTGGTTAAATGAATTACAGAATATATATAAAATGGGTTAATATGCAACCAATAAGAATGTAGGCACAGAGAATGATTAATAGTATTGAGAACTTGGTTTCGTGTCATTAACTAAAAAAAAAAACAACACAAAAGTTATATAAGAGCAGATAGGCTATAATCCCATTAAAAATTGATAGTTACACAAATATGCAAAGAAAATGACTATAAAATTACATCCAAAATGTTAACACTGGTTATCTCTGAGTTTAGATTTTGCTTTTATTTTCCTCATTTTGCTTACTGTAGTTTCTAGGTTTGCTATAATCTTTTTGTGGTAACTCTGTATAAGAAATGATTATAGAGATTTAAAAAGTGATCTGCCTACATTTAATTAGAAGCCCTCGACTGGGGTGTTCAAGTTAACACATTTATTTAACAGATACGAAGATATCAGAAAAATTATTCTAAAAGAACTCTCAATATAATGTGAAACGCCTACCAGAACTTTTAGCCAAGCAGGCTAGCTAACAAGCCACAATCATTTTATGTCCATAAAATGACTCAAAGAAGGCAATCGTGTGAAAATGCTTTGAAAACTTAATCTATTTCCTCCTTTCCCGAAGGCCCTGGTGCTGATAAAATAAATTACATCAAAATTATTCCAGTAACAGTCCATCATCTCCCAAGTCCTCCCATAGTAATTCTGCAATAGTCAGCCCACTAACATACTACAATAAAGACACATTCTTCCTTATCACCTATATGCCATTTTGTTTGAAGGCAACAATGACATACTAGACTAATCTAAACAGAATGAAGAAAAACTTGTTTACTATCTTTGTTTTTAAACTAGAGGGCAAGAAATGCCTTTATTTTCAGTGAGCTTTATTCTAAGAAGTGGGAACTGCTATCAAGAAAAAAGTGAAAGATCTAGGGCTGCTATCTATTAATAGAAGACAACCAGAGGGAATCATGACGTTTGTTTAACAGAGCACTTAAAATACATGACCCACCACCCATCTTCCCTACGGTCTTCCCTCCCTCCCCTCCTTTCTTCTATCCATCCATCCATCCAATCAGTACCACTATAGGCACGGCACTGTGCCCTGCAAATGAGCCAAAGAATATTAATATGCAAGTTAAAAACGAAAATGAAAAAATAACTAGAAAGTAATTGTTTTGCCTGTTAGTATGAAATTCAGTTACAATTGTTACCATTGGTTTCCCCTTCCAAGTGTTACAATCTTCCTAATGCAGGAAAACTGAAGTATAAGAGGAAATAACATGAAAAAAATTCCATAGTTTTAAGGGGAAATAGCATTCCCTTACCAGAAGACCCTTGTTTAATGCTGAACTGGAATCTAACAGCCAGTTAGCTTATTTTAACCAGGCCAAAGGGTTTTCTTCAAACCATATTACCAATGTTCTGAAAAAACTAAAATCTTAGCAAGAACGAATAACTGTGCTTTAGTCCTAGAACCTCACCTCTCTTCTGGTAGATCACAGGACAGGTTGTTTGGTTTCAGTTGTGTCCACTCTCTGGTGTTAAGATCTAATTTGTGCAGGTCTGTGCTATAAATGTAGCCAGTTGTCCCTCCAAAGACATAAAGGGAGCCATTGATGATAGCCATGGCCTGGACAATGAGGAAAGGTGAACAAGACTGACTCGTTAACACTGTATTAAAGAATGTAAACTTATCAGACACACCAAACTCAAATTTTATGAAATTCTCTTGTATTTTTTAACCTTCTAAATTACCAGACCCTTAAAGGACTAAAGATTTTGGAGAACACAGAGATTATTTTTAGAAAGATAAAGCTTTGCTCAATTGGAAAACAAGTTTGCCCTAGGCAGGCAAGGGGATCAGATGATCCTTAGGGGGGTCCTGCCCAACCAAAGAATTTATAGATCATGGACATGGGCATTTCCATTGAAAGCTGTTTCTCTTTCTAAGCAGTCTGAAGAAAAATACTCCCAAGAAAAAGGAGATGTGAAAACAAGCCCAGAATCCCTTAGGTAAAATCTGTAATTGGCAGTCCCCAAAACTTGCTGTTTTCCACCAGACTCTTCTTCAAAGTAAGTTTGGCTATTGTTATGGATATTTCTTAGTTTAAATGCCTCCTGTGGTGGGATATAGTTATTCAGTATGTGCCTCTACACATAGCTCAGAAGTTATTTCTCAGTACTGATGCCAGCTAGTTGAGAAAGAAGCCCAAGACTGGTTGTTGTAAGCTTTGCCCATTACTCTCAAAGGGTCTCGGATGTACCTGGTGAAATGCTCCCTTTCTTTTTGGATACAACTCTTCAAACTTGGTTTTGAAGTACTGGAACCTAACTGGAAACTAATCTCTACATAATGTGTGTTTTAGCTCGGGTCTCAACCAAGTGCAGGGACCATCTACTCTGCTACTTAGGTCAGAAAGCTCTTGAAAGAATCCCACCCCTCTAAAGATGGCAGGACCCAGACCATACGTAGCCCAGTCTTTCATGGGGATGGGAGCGGAGGTGGGATGGGGTCCTGGCATTTACAGAAACTTTCATACAGGTCTAGATCACAATCCTAAATTGTATTAGAAATAAAGAGTGAGGGCGGGGGTGGGGGCGTAGAGGGGAGAAGAATGCAAGCAACCAGATTTACAAATTACAATTTCACATCAGAATGAAAAATGTATTAACCACAGTGAATTTGTTTTTCATTAAAAAAACGTGGTAGTAATATAAAGATTCTGACACTGTCCCCAGAACTGGAAAAGTGCAGACAGATCCATCCACCATGCCATAGCTTGGTACCTGTCCATATATACGACTGGGCTTCTTCCCCCGACAGCTGAGTAAAGCCCATCTCTTATACTTCACGTTACAGACATGGACATCGTTGCCGTTGCTCTCACCGAACGGGATGCCTGTGCCTCCAAACACTAACAGGTTGTTTCCATGCAGCACAACTGAGGAGGAGAAGCACAAATTCCCTTTACGTACTGGTTACCTGCAGTGTGTTCCCACACGAACCCGGCATGTCTGAGAAACTCAAGAATGTCTGCTGGAATGCTCCCGGAAGGTAGCTCAAATCAATGACATCTACCTTCTGCAAAGTTCTGTAGAAAACGGTGTAATTCACTCTATGTGGACTACGAGTATCATATACCTCGTTGTTTGGTATGTGACATGTATCCGGTACTTATGTGTGGAATTAATGAAATACTGTGTATAACAACAGTGACTAAGCAGGGGAAAATGAAGTACCATCTTCAACTCAGCAAAGACCCAGTGGGACTCAAGATGAAGGGGTGAAAGGGTCAGTCTATCTCTTGCTAGGGGAATGACGTCTACATTTTAAACTATGTCTTTTACCATCTGAATCCTCTCTCCACCAGATAAAAAGAAACCAGTATCCTGCTGGGAATTTTGGTGTTATCTGTATTTCTTCTGTTCCTGCCACACACACGCACCCACACGCATGCACACTCACACACGCACACGTGCACACACATGCACGCTCACACACACGCACACGCTCATGCATGCATGCACACGTGCACACAATCACACACGCTCACACACACGCATGCTAATTCACACACACACGTGCACGCACGCACACACGCACACTCACACACACACGCTCACTCACACGCACATGTGCACACACACGAATGCACGCTCACACACACATGCTCATTCACACACACATGTGCACACGCGCACACGCATGCACACATGCACGCTCACACACACGCATGCGCGTGCACACACGTGCACGCTCACGCATGCACATGTACACACACACCTTCTTTCCCTCACTGATGGCAAATACTCTCAAAACAGTGATACTGTTTTATTTCAATGGCTTTTTTTTTTTTAAACCAGTTCATCAATTGATATAGTTTCAGAGTCAATAGCATGGGCTCAGGAGCCAGCAAGAGCTCGGTTTAAATTCTCAAGTGACCTCAGGAAAGTTATTTAATCTCTCTAAATTAATCTCCACAATAACCCTGTGAGGGAGGAGCACTTGTCTTCTCCATGTTTACAGACAATGAAACAGAAGTGACAAGTGGTTTAAACCACTGGCTGAAGGTTCCCTACAAAGAACCTTGCCGAGCTAGGACCCAATGCCAGGCAACCAGCTCCAGAGCCTGCATTCCTGGCTTCGACCTGGAGGGTGTCTCTAAAGCCTGTTCCCTCATGGGTACAGCGGCAATAATTCCAGTACCTGCACTGTAGAGATGTTGTGAGGATTAAATAGGTACCCTGTGTGAGGTACTTTGCTCAGTGGCTTATTATCATCGTTATAAACCTCATCTGTTGATCTGCAACATTTTGCCTAGCATATATACAACACTCCATGTTGAACCCTCTGAGATGTTATTAATCCCATTTTACAGCTAAGAAACTGGAAGCTAAAACTCATCTGGCAAGTAAATGGTATACAGCTGAATTCAAACTCAGGACTGTGAGACTCCCAAGTGATTCTGACTCACCATGCCACATTCTTACCATAGTAAAAAGTCTATCCATTAACAAGGTTTAATCGTATTACAGTGTTACTGTAAATTATTAACCAAGAACATGTGACACTAAACCAGACCTCTCAGACATTTCACCAAGTCTAAAGTTTAGAACCGCTCGCACTCACGTGACATAGATGCCAATTCCCGGGGCATGTACCCATCTGTGCCCATCTGGTGCCACACTCCTGTAGCAAAATGATACCGCCAAAGCTCCCTGAAGAGAGGATAGTCTTCATTATCAGGCCCTCCTGACTCATCATAATCTGGGTTATAACCTCCAAACACATAGAGATTGGTATTATCTGCCACGCAACGATGCCCACTTCGTGCTGGTGGAGGTCTGTGGCCTAGGAAAGAACAGGACAGGTTTCCACAGATGGCCCAGCAGATTAAAAGCACCAATAAAATTTGACAACAATCACTGTAGCTTTAAAAGGGGATCAGGAAGATTTGTAACATGGATGTGCTTTTTATTTGCTTAGGTTATTTTATACATTCACACACACTACTTAGGGTTTTAAGGAGCTGGTCTCCATTTCTATTTCATATGACTACTTTCGGATTTTGATAACTGTAAAAAGATTTTTCCTAAGGGAGGCAAAATAGCACTAAAGCTCAAGAAAATGGCTGATAACTGGGAATTTTCAGGACTAGAAGGAAGAGGGATTTAATACTCCAAAAGATTTTATTTCTTTAGAAGAGAAAAAAAACACAGGCCAACTAAATTAAACTGAAAATATTAGAAAACTACATATAATCACAAATGTGAATGAGTTATGTATAAATAAAAACACACACACACAAAAACCTATGATTTTTCCACAATATATAATTATACACTTAAAGAAAACCGGCTTTCAAAGAAGTATAGCAAAATGTAGAATTTAAATAGCACTTCCAATGTTGTGGTAGTTAACAAAAAATATCCGTACAGCTCAAAGAGCATCTTTCATCCTATTAAGAGCTTACACTAAGAAAAGCTATTTCTACATTTCATATTCGAAAGTCTTCTAAAGTTTAAACTATGTCAACTAATTCACTAAAATTATTTCAGGATTATTTTAGAGAAAACCACCCCAAAAACTTAAGATGATTTCTATTATCCTCATAATTTTTTATACCAGCCTACACAAATCTTTACACAGCTATAGAATCAAAGATGCTTAACTATGTATTGGGTGGAATAAGAAACTACTACAGTTGTCTGTTACCCTAAAGACTTACCTACTTTCACATATTAGGAGTAGATACTAGTAAAACAAGAATTAATATTTAGGACAATGCTGGACACCTAATAAAAATCTATTATAATAAACACTTTTCACCAACATAGGCCTTAAATATTTATTTTTTTGATCAATTTTACTTCCTAGTGTTTGCTTTTAAGCAAAATCTGAAAAGAAATTGCACAGCTCTAGAAAAACTAAAAAACAAACCGTGCATCACTGAGTCACTTGGGCCCCACCTGTCAGTCCTGTGTGAGTCTCTGATGCTCCCTTCCTGCTCATGTGTGAAATGAGGCCTGCAACCAGCGAGCCAGAGCCTTTCACGACACAGCATTGTCCAGATCTCACACTGCTGTCTGTCTGTCCCTCTGCTTGTGCAGCTGAATCCTCCTCCCCTGAGACCCTGGCCTGGGCCACCTACCCTTCCATGCCGAGGTTTGGAAATGCCTCTGAGTTCAGCCCACCAATTCTTTCTCGACAATAAAACCCTCTGGCCCTGACGGTTGAGCACCCCACTACTCAAATATTAGGCTATATGTGTATGATCAATAAGATTATTATACCGTGACTATGTAAATAGATGAATAAGTATATTAGGCAAACTATAACCAGTTAAAAAATTTACTCATGAGCTGTGATTTATCTCAAGTGAAGAACTCAATTTCTCTTTGTGGAAGAGTGAGCACACACACCTAGATTTGAATACAGGTTCTTTCTGTGCAGGGTTCGGCAGCACATGTACTAAAATTGAACAGATTCTTTCTAAGTGCTGCCCTGAGCAAGTCACTGACTCTCACCTTCTTCACCTATATAAGGGGATGTCATTGCTGTACTTGAGACTTGTTACACTTGCTATTATGTTAAAATATTTACTGCTATATATATGTATCTTTCCAGCAGCTATGAGCTATTGGAGAGACTAGGAATGTATTGGTATTCACCTTTTCTACCACCAAGCCTGAGATACACAGAAACACTTGAAAAAATATACAAACTTATTTTTCTCTATTCATTTTGTTAACATTTATATTTCTTTTCCAAATTCTAGATTATAAGCTTCTCAAGGGCAAAGATCACGTATAATAATTACCTGGTATAACCCACAACACCTAAAACAGTTGGAGATATAAAACAGATACTAGAACTTTTGCTGACTGTTAAAGTAAACAGTGGCAGGGATGATCAAAACAGTGTACAACTCTCAGTGGACTTTGATTTTACTGTGCTCAAGAGATATATGCTTTTGGGCACAGGGGTTGTATTAAGCAATAGTCTTCTCAAAACACAAATGCTTCTAAGAATTAGCAAAACAAATTTAAAGGAACAAAAACATACAGTCAACAGATGGGAACTCTTAGAATCTCTAGAATGTCATTTGCTTTATTACCTGGAGCCAATAGGTAATTTTTAAAACTGCTTTTGGGCAAATATGAAAAGACATACATTATATTGTAGGATTTTTCTTTTCTAAATGGTACAGCAGAGAAGACATCCCATTTTAAGTTTGTAGCCAACTATTTTTGTGACAAATATAACTCAACTGGATTATAAGGGTGAGGAATCTGTGAAAAGGCGGTTTTATATTTATTTATTCGTTCATCCATGAAGCCAAAAATTTTGTTGGGGACCTGCTATGTATCAGGTGCTGTGATAGGTACTGGGGATACAATGATAAGACCATTACTATTTCTGTCCTCTGGAGCTTAAAGTCCAGTCCTGCACTGTCCTACGTAATAGCCACGAGCCACACGTGACCAACTACTGAGCACTTGAAATGAAGCTGGTCTAAACTGAGACAGGTTGTAAGTGAAAAATACCCACTGGATTTCAAAGACTTAGTATCCAAAAATCAGTGTAAAATTACTAATTTTTATATTAAATATGTTAAAATCATGTTTTTGATATCCTGGGTTAAATAAAAATATTATTAAAATTAATGTCACCTGTCTTTTACTTTTTTAATATAGCTACAGAAAAACTTGAATTTGTGGATCACATATTTGTATCGAACAGCACTGGTCCAGCTCAAATGCTGGCTTCTGTAAATAATTTCATTATCTATGCAAATTAAAGTGCTGGGTAAAGAGCATCTGATCAATGTTTGATAAATATTAGACATCCTGCCAAGGAGTCTTATTAGAGTTGGGAGTAAAGAGGTAACGCTTCATTCTCTTTAGTCACTAACTAGAAATTCCTTGGTACCTATTTATAGCCCTAGGGTGACTAACATATTAGAAAGCCAAATTTTATTCTGAATAAATCATGGGAATTTGTCAGGGCTAATGCCACTGAGACTAAGAATTAATTTTTATTATGTGGGATATAGCATATAGGCTCATCAACCTTGACCAAAATGAAACTGGGTTTTAGATTCTTTAAGCAATTCTCAGAATCGTCCAAATTCTCCATGTGCAAATCTCACTTTCCTAAAAATAACTTGCTACTAATAAAATCACCCATAGAATTAGTTTACTTGATTCAGGAACTCCCATTAGAAAATGCAGAAGTCAAATTAAAACTGAACTGGTATGCAGAGGTGAACTCTCAATATCCAGAAGGGAACGGGCAGTGAAGGCAGAGTGTACCTGTGATGTCTGAGCCATCTTCTCTTCCTTGTGCTCATCATGTCACAAACATTTGCTCTTTAAACCCCAGGGAGCAAGCAGGAGCTTAAGGTAACCAGGGAAATGGGCTTCAGTTTCTAGTCCAAAGGAGGAGGGAAGCTAGCTGAGACATGGTGACAGATGATTAGGTTGCTGCCGTTATTTTTCACTATTACAAATACTGTAACAAGGCGTCCTTTACATAGATTCACATAAAAGTGTCTGAGTATTTCTGGAAATAGGATTTCTGGGTCAAAGAAGTATACACTTAAAACTGTTCAAAGACTGGAACAATTTATACCCTTAGCAATGGTGTAGACCAGGGGTGTCCAACCTTTTGGCTTCCCTGGACCACAGTGGAAGAACTGTCTTGGGCCACACATAAAATAAACTTATACTAGCGATAGCTGATGAGCTTAGGAAAAAAAAAAAAGTCCATGCATACTTTTCGTAATGACTTAAGAAAGTTTATGAATTTGTGTTGGGCCTCATTCAAACCCATCCCGGGCCGTGTGTGGCCTGTGGGGGACAGGTTGGACAAACTTGGTGTATACAATGCCAATTTCTTCATGCCTTCTTCAACCTTAAGTGGTGCCAATTTGCATTTCTCTGATTTTTACAAGTTCCCATGTTTATTGGTCCATTTGCATTTCTTCTTTGGGCAACTGTCTGATCACATCTCTCACCCACTTTTCTACCTACTGAGTCATCTTCTTACATATTTGCAGAAATTACTTATAGTTCCTTCCTCCAGCCTGCTACTTGTCCTTTAATTTTGTTTATGGTATCTTTTAACATATGGAAGTTTTTGCGTAATTGAACTTCGCAGTCTTTTAAGGCTCGTGGGCAAAAAAAAAAAAAAGTCCTTTGCTCTATATCTACATCTGTATTGTTATAAAATTATAAAAGTATTATTATTTATTTCTAGTAATATACATTCAGAACTCATTTTTGTGTATTATGTGAGGTAGGGCTCTAATTAGCCCCCCAAAATGGATAGGTGATTGTCCCAAGTAACTTATGGAAAGGCATGCCTTCTACACTGAATTGAAATGCCACCTTTTTCATATACTAAATTGACATGTTCTAGTGCAGAATTAGAAAAATTCCAATACCCAGGTCTGTTCACTTTTTACACAGAATTGCGCTTTAAGGAGGCACACAATCAATATAAAGCAAAATCATGGAATCTGAAATGCAAAAGCTTGCAAATAAAGTAGCACATAATATTTATGCTTAATAATCTATTACCTACAAGATGTAGCCACCTCTAGATTGTGCGATCAAACATTTGTGGTGAAGCCATTAAAAAAAAATAAAAACCTTTATTGCTAAACGTATTAACTATTATATCAAATAGACTTAAGGATAAATTCAGTTTAATTTAAATTGGTCATTTATTTCCAAATAATAAAGCCCGCCATTACCTCTTCCTGAGAAGACAGATCTTCTGCTGTACACCTAGGCACCCAGATAGGAAAGCCAAGGAAGATTGGGGCAGCTGGCTTCAGCTCCTGTCCAGCAGGCAGACCTTTTTACTACTCCCAAAGTCCAAGCTGCTCAGGCAGAAGCAATCCATTCACACCAGCACACAATATGACTTTCTGGTTATGTGTCTCCTACTGCAGGGCCCACAGGAGGTGCAGAGGCAGAGATCTGGCTTCTAGGGGCAGAGTAATCTCATTGTCTAAGATAGCAGCAATGAAGGAAACGTGCCTTGACAGGCTGCGTTGGTTTCAAGTGCTGAGCAAAGCACACTTGAGATAGCTGCCACTCTGCCTAGTTACATACTGTCATGGGCTTCTGGGCTCTGCTCTACTGATTCCTATACCACTGCCAGTTTTAATTATGATGGCTTTGAAGTATCTATCAACATCTAGTAGGACAAATTCCCATTACTCTTTTTCAAAAATGTATTTTGCTCCATTTACTCTTGCAATGAAATTTAGGATTAGTTGTTAAAATCTGTAAAATGTCCCATGGGCAGGCACCATCTTATCCAGGTGATCAAAGTTAATTTTGCCAGTAAGGGGACAAGCCAACATCATGTGCAATGAGATGAATAGTTATCACTTCAGTGGCATTCCTAGCAAAAACGCATAAGCTGAATGTAATTACGGGTGACCCCCAAGTAACACGGTTGTTAGGTTCCTCAAATGCCGTGTTATGCAAATCTGTGTTATTCAAAACAAAGAACTAATACAAAAAAAGGATTTGGGTTCCAAAAATTAAAAATAACATATTATATTTTTATAATTAAGAGAAATATCTTTATTAAAGCAATTTTCACCAAAGGTATAACATGTTCACGTGTATTAATGTTTTGCTCTTACTATGCTCCATGTTGTTCAGGGATTTCTAATTCTCAAACTGTGTTAGTGTGATGCTGGGTTCTACAAGGCTTTTCCCAATTCTCGAACCATGTTGGAGCAAAACTGTTCTACAGAAGTACCACGTAGGGGAGAAGGGGGAGGAGGTGGGAGAGGAGGGAGGGGGAGCGAAATATATGGTGATGGAAAGAGAAGTCACATTAGGTGGTGAACCTATTATACAACAAGTTGACAATGCACTGTAGAATGTAATCCTTGCTAACAGATGTCACCCCAATAAGCCTAACAATAAAAATGAATTTTAAAATAAGAAAAAACAAAGAAGTGCAATGTTATACAGGGCCTGCCTGTACTCGTGTTAATTTCACCCACTGCTTATGGTGGTGATAGTGTTAATTCCCTGATTTGGGTGCTAGTTCTGCAGTTACATAGAGAACATCTTTGTTTTTCAGGAACAGTATTTAGAGGTAAATGCACATTGGGTCTACGGCTTACTCTAATGGTTCAAACAGAAAAACAATATATATATGCATATGTACAGGAGCTGTCTGGAAAGTATCCAGCCATGTAATATAAAAAATAGTGGCATGTATGGCTGGAGTTTTTCCAGACAGCCCTCACATTTACTATGCATAGAAAAGGGAGAAGGGAAGAAGAGAGGAGATAGAGAGGGAACAGGAAAGCAAATATGATCAAATGTTAACATTTGGGGAATGTGGGTGAAGGACAATAGGAGAATTTTTTACCACTCTTGTAACTTCTCTTAAGTCTGAATTATGTCAAAATTTAAATTTAAATTTTAAAAAGTCCCTTGGGGATTTTATTTGGGGTAACTCATGTAGAAACATAATCTCTAACCATTTATCCTCATCTTTTTTAATATCCATCATATAATTTCATTGTTTTCATGTTTCTTATTTCTAAGTACTTTGGAATTTTCCATTCAATTGTAAATAGATAACTCTTTTATTTTCTAATTGGTTGTTCTTCACATATAGAAAAGTAATATCTCTCTGCAGGTAAATTTTATCCAGCCAATTTTCTGAACTCTTGTTATCTTGAATTTTATAGGAGACAATCATACCATCTAACGTCAATGACAACTTTAAGCTTTTCCTTTCCAATCAATGTATGTATCGTTTTTTTCTCCTCTCATCTTCTAGTGTATTGGCCAAAATGTTCAAAACAAGGCTGAATAAGGAGATGATAACGGGCATTTTTGTCTTGCTTTTTACTTTAATGAGGATACTGGTAATGTTTCACATACGAGGGCTGTCCAGAAAAAGTCCAGTCATAAACCCCTCTATTTTCATATGACATGGCTGGATACTTTCCAGACAGCCCTTGTGTATATTTGCTGTTGGTTTCTTGTAGAAAATCTATCAATAAAATAGATTCTCTTTTGTTCCTAAATGCCTACGAATTTTTTTTCTTAGGAGAAAAAGAAAATAAAGTATTGAAATGTAACACATAGAAAAGTGTATGTATCATAAGAGTAAAGTTTGATGCATTTTAACAAAATTAACACACTGAGTATCAAACTTTATTAACTGCGTTTTTTGATATCAGGAAAATCACACTTTTTCCTTAACTTATTCAAGTAGTGAATTAAATAGATTCCACCGATAAATACAAGTGATCTCGATTTCTTTCCTTTTTATGTAGATTTATCCCTCCCACCTTATATATTTTTTTAATTTATCACTTTCATAGTCTTTCATTTATCCCCCTTTTGATTATACTGAAATAAGCTTTCCTTCATTCTTTTTTTTTCTAGGAAAATCTGCATCCTATTAACTCTTTTAAAGAATGTTTTTTTAAAAACCCATAAAATTTTATATATTTTTAAACACTGTTAATAAACCACCTCTGGAAAGCAACTTGCTATGAACGGTGGTTACCTCTGCAAAGGGGAATGAGGTTGAGTGAAGATGTGAAGTGGAACCTTTGCTTTTGTTTAACTTCTTTTATTGTGAAATACAACTTACGTATAATAACACGTGTAGGCATAAAGGTACAGTGTAACAAATTATTAAAAACGTAACACATAACCATCATCCAGGTCAACGGACAGACTATTGCCGGCACCCAGATGCCCCCTTACCTGTCTCTTTCTATCATAGCTCCCTCCATCCCACCTTCCTTCACTTCTAGAGGAAATTCATTTCCTGATTTGTACAGCAATCACAAAACTCGCTTTTTAAAATAGCTTCCCTAAACAATATAGTGTACTTTGGTCTAGTTTTGAAGTGTATTTGTATAGAATGATACAGTAGTATGTTTTCTTCCTGGGCTCTCTCATTCACAATCATTTCTGAGATTCCTCCATGTTGCTGCAGGTAGAGGTGGTCTGTTCACTTTCATTGCCATATAGTAGTATTTCTCTGTACAAATATATACCACCATTTATCTCGTCTATGTTGTGTGAATGGACACTTGGGTTGTTTCAAACTAGTGGCTCTTAATGCTGCTATAAACATTTTTGTATGTTTTCAGTGCACAGGGGGCCCACGTTTGTTGGCTATAAACCTAGAAATGGAATGTCTTGAGTCATAATGTATGCAAATCTTTTATCTTTACTATATAAGGCCAAAGTTTCGTTTACAAAATACTTAGTATTGATATTGTCAGTCTTTTTAATTTAGCAATTCCTGTAAGTTGGTAGTTTTATCTCATTGTGATTTTAATATGAATTTTTCTCATTACTAATAAGGTTGAGCACCTTTTCATGTTTAATGGCCAACTGGATTGTTCCTTTTGGAAAATGTCTGCCCAAGACTTTGACACATTCTTCTCATGAGATGTCTCTTTCATACTGATTTGTACTAATCTGCATATATGCTCGAGATACAGACATTTACTTTTTGCCAGATGTATTTCCATATTATTTGAATTTTAATAAGCAGGTACTATAACTTTAGCACAGTTTTACTTTCTCCCTACCCCAAATTGGTTTAAATCTAAAATATTAGTTATAGAATGTTACATATGAGGACTGTTTGGAAAATATCCAGCCATAATTGCCTCTATTTTTCATATTACATGGCTGGGTACTTTCTGGACAGCCCTCATACATACACACACACATATGTATTTATTCTTCAATATATTTATAAATCTTTTCTTAACAATTATGTTAAGTCCCTTTATTCACAGTCCCTTTATTTAGATGTAACTCAAATTTTTACTGGTTTCTTTGCACAAACTGCTTCTTATATCCAAACCTTCCTCTTCATTAGAGTTTTCATTTTACTGGGAATACTTCTTCTTCAAATAATTTTTGCAAAAAGGGTGTTTCAGAGATCTTATTTATTTGACCCCCATTTAAACACTAGTGAAGCTGGGTATTAACAATTTTCCCTCCGAACACTGAAGGCAAACCAGGCTGCAGGTGAGAAATCCAACACCAGTCTGATTCTTGGTCTTCAGTCTTTCTACGTAACCCGCTTTGTTTTGTTTTTAATCTCTGGAATCATAAGTTGTTGCGTAATACACAGATAGATGCTTCTTGTTTATTGTTGGTTTTTTTCTTAATTTTCCAGCTCGTTCCTCAGTGGGCTCTTTATACTTGACAACTAAAAGTCTTTCTTCAATGTAGGGAAATATTCCTTCTCTATTTTCTCCTTCCCACTGTCTCTCTTTCCATAACTCTATAAAATGGATACTGGATCACTTAGATCAATCCTCGAAGTACAATTTTCCTCATGTACCCTCTTCTTTGGTCTTCTTGCTTTATGGTCTGTGTATTTACTTTTTTTTTTTTTTATGTGGGTAGTTCCCTGACTGGGAATCGAACCCAGGCCGCAGCATTGACAGTGCCGAAGCCTAGCCACTGAACCACCAGGGAACCCCCTGTGTATTTACTTTGATAAAAACTGGTCTTCAGCCTGTCTGTTATTTAAGCCTCCAGCTGCATTTTCATTTCAGCAATCAAGTCTTCAGTACAGAACTAACTAATTCTTTATCATTCCTTTCTGTCCACAGAAGTTGGTCTTTATTCTGAATCCAATTCACCCTTGACTCTGAGGAAGCCTCCTAGAATCAGAACTTCCTCAAGTTCCATTCTGCTTCCTCATTATCTGTTTCCACCATTGTCAGCTGTTTTAACTTTTCATCTTAGTCATCCTCTTTCAAGTTGAGTTTCCCTCAAATGTCTGGTGGGCCTTGATCACCTTTGCATATAATAATAATAAATGCAGGACTACATTGATTAGCAATGATAAGAGATATAGATTTCCTCAACTGCTGTGTTACTCTCCAAACCTCCAGATGGGAGATCTGTCTGACTATGGATCTCTGCAAGTGAGTGGTACGCTGACAGACAGGTTTCCCTTTAGAAGTGAAGAAAAGGTAGTTTTGCCTTACTATTAAGGAAGGCTGCATTTTAACAGTAGGGTCCTTTACTGTACATCAGTCCTTGCTGGCACTCCCTTTCTTTCCCTTCCCCACCCTGCCCCCTCTGCCACTCTGTTGTGGAGGTCAGTTACCTAATGCTCTCCTTGTGCTCACACCCCTCTCCAATCCCAGTCTCTGGGAGCACTGTTTGCTCAACCCTCCCCAGAGCAAACCCCCTTTGCTTGAAGAGCTGTCCTCATAGCTTTATCCTGGGAGCTAATGCCATGGTCAGAGCTCTTGGTACGACAAGAGAGAAGGAGTAGGGGAAGTAACTGTTTTGGAGACAGCTCCTTAATGATTTGCCCTGGTGTTCCATGCTCCCCCAACCAACACTTGCTGACTCTAAGCTGAGAGTGTCAGAAAAGGGGCCTACTAAGAAAAATTCTCCTGACTCCCAGCATGCAGCAGGAGCACCTACTTGGGTTTGAATTTATTCTGTTCTAGTTTCCCAATTATTGTAACTCCAACTGCTTTCCATTACCCTAAAATTCCTCTAATTGTCTGGTATAAAAGCAATGTATGAATGACAGCAGCTAACATGAACTGGCTAAATGTAAAACCCTAACTAAATGTAAAAACTCTTCTAAGTGCTTTGCTTATTCTATTAATATCTCTCTTGATCCTCACAACAACCCTAGGAGGCAGGTACTATTATCATCATCCTAATTTTACAGATGAGGAAATTCAGTAAAAAAAAAAAAAGCAACTTGCCCAAAGTCACACAGTTGGTAAATGGCAGAGCCTGGATTCAGACCTAGGTGAACTGGCTTGAAAGTCTCACTTTTCCATTTTCCAGTACAATTATGATTTATTCTTTTTTCGTAGTTTGTTGTGTCCTTTTCAGTGATATCTGAGAAGTGTGGAAAAGGTAAGTGGGTGTGTTAGGTCCTTCATTTTGTATTGGAAACTCACTGTTTTCACTACACCAGTATTGTTTCCACTACACCGGTACTGTCTTCACACCACACAATTTACTTGGTAGAAATGTATTTTAGAGAAGATGAGGAATCTAGTGAAGGAATCTAGTGGCAGAAAATAAGCCCTATGCAACTATGTTCAATCAGCATCAACAGAGGTAATGTGTAGGATTGATTCTCCAGCTGAGAGGCCTGAAAGTGGAAATTTCCAAAGTATAAATGAGTTGTTTTTGTTAATCTAAAGAAACACTAAACAACAGCATTTTCATGATCTCAACAACTCCTTAGTTTACTGTCACCACCACCAGAAAGAAGCTGAGAATGTGCTAAAATTTTAGCTCCGCCTATTACCTGGCAGTGGCCTTATAAATAATTCAGGTCAACTCAAATGCATATGATATACCTACTACATGCACTGTGCTACAAACTGGAGATACAGAAATGAAAAGCATTGTCCCCCTGACCCTGCCCTTACAGAGCTTACAGTCTACGGCAGGAACAAACCAGTAAATAAACTACCATAATTCAGTGTGGTAAGTGCTATGATACAGGCAGGTACACAGAGGCTGCCATTGGAACAAAGATATGAGCCTTCCTAAGAGGGTTCCCTAAAAATAACTCTTAGGCCGAGTGTTCAAGAACACACTATCATTAGTTTGGGAAGAGTAAACTGTATTTGTCAACTTTGCCCTCAGTCTCTCCTCCGACCACCTACGTAATACCTGGTGATAAGCACAGTGGTCCACACAGAAAGCTGGAAGCCTTCGTGACTTTGTCCTCCTCCTCTTCAATTAGTCAGCAAGTCTCATCCAATTCCATTTTCTTGTATTTCAACTCAATTCTCTACTCCCTGTTCCTACTACAATTGCCTTAGCGGCAGCTTCCATCATTTCTCACCTTAGTAACTAATAACCTTGTAGCCTGTCTTTCAATTAAACCTCTGCACTAATAAAAAAAAAAAAACAACAACAAAAGACAGCCTGAAAACGCCCCTTGGGTGGTACCGTTTGGTCTGGGGCCCTCTCCAGCTTCTTTCCACATTCTTTCCCACTAAGCCAAACTGTCTATGGTTCTCTGGAAAGACCATGCTGTTTTGCCTAATTGCCTTTACTCAAGTGCACTGGCCCCTGGCGTTTGAGATGTTCCAGCCCTCCCTTGCTAACACCCACTCAGTCTTTAAAAAGCACAGCTTTTTGGAAAAGTCCTCCTGATGGCCAGTGGGATCTCCCTGTCCTCTCTGCCAGCTGAGCCAGGTACCTCCTCTGCAGGCAGCCACGCCACATTACCTCATCAGGGCACATACCACAGAGAATTATACTCGCATTTCTCTGTGACTGTTTCTTTTCCTGATTCCCCGTGACCCACATCACTGAGCTAATACAGTGCCTGTTACTTAGGAGGCCGTCAAGAAATACTAAAAGAACGAAAGAATGAACGAACAACAAGAACGAAGGGAAGTCAAGTCTGTGAAAGATGATGAGATAACCAAAGGAGATAATGGAGAGGACAGAACGCTGAAGCCTGCCCACCGACAGTGGGTAGAAAGAAAGAAGCTAGTGAAGGAAACAGAATGAACAGTCAAAGAAGTAGAAGAAAACATCTAGGATTGTACAGTAAAGTAACCCAAAAGAAGAGAAAAATTTAAGAAGATGCAGGTGGTCAACAGCATCAAACACTACAAAACAGGTCAAAGAAGGTGAGAACTCAGACAAAGCCCCTGACGGAGAGGGGGTCAGGGGTGACCTTGATATTGCTAATGCTGGGTTTACTGCTGCCTCACCCTTCTCAGCACTGTCAGAGACCATCTTCCTGGGCCACTGCTTGAGACAATTTAAATAACAAAGGCATAAAACTTACCTGTGCTAATCTCTTTTTTCCAAGATTAAAAAAAAAAAAACAAAATGGAAAAAAATAGAGAATGTACAAAATAAAATAAAATAAAATCCCACCATCCAGATATAACATTATTTCACTATTTCCTTTGTTTTTTGTTTCTATTTATACAAAATTGATATTATATTGAATTACATATCCTAATTAAACAATTTCTTAATTATATTTAAATTTAGTCAGCCCGTTAGCTTCCTTATTATAAATCAACAAACTGACATCCTAATTTATAAACAGAAAAAAGAAAAAGATGTTATGGAATTTAATGTGCCTGCTTGGGCCACGTGTGAACATAACACTAAAATTACCTCTTAATTTGCATCAGTAAAATTATTTACTGATGCTAAAAGGTAGTACACCACCCTAAGTATCTTATCTAAATGTGTTTAAGCTAGATTTTATTCTTTTCATGCTCTGGAGCTTGGATGCTAAAAATGTTAGGTACTAGATAAACATCTATAGCAGCTGCAAGATTTTTTTTTCCTAGTTGTTTTTTTTTTTAAATAATCTCTTCAATCAAAATTAGATACACTAGCCTATAAATAATTTAATGAAGTCTAAACTATAACATTAAGCATGCTTGCCTGACAATATGTTATATCTAGAAATAGTGTGGATCAGAGTTTTCAACCCTCTTCTGAGATTTTTTTTCAGTATGGAGTCCGCTTTTATGGAAAAAATAAAAAATAGAAGGAATGCAACATCTAAAAGAATTACAAGGTCAAAGGATGTGAACATTTTTAAGGCTTTTGATACATATTGCCAAACTGAATCCCAAAAGGTTGTGTTAAATTCACGCTTCCTTCAGTATATGAGCTTCATTTCCCCACAACCTTGCCAACACTGAGTATTATTATTTTTAGTCTTTGCAAACCTAATAGGTGAAAATATCTTATTATTTTATTTATCAGGTTTATAATAGTAGGAATAAATTAGTTCATATTTATTGAACTTTCTTTTTTATGAAAAATGTTCTTTTACCTATTCATGTTCTTTTACTATTTTTCTAGTGGGTATTTGCTTTAAACTATTGATTTATAAGAGCTCTTTATATACTCATGATATTAATCATTTGTTACAAACATTTCCCCCTTATCTTTTATGGTTTTTTTACGTAAGAGGTTTTTAATTTTATACAGTCACATTAATTAATCTTTATTTCTTCCTTAGTATCAAATTCTCTCCCACACCCTTAGTTTATAAATTATTCCAAGTTCTTTTAATATGGTTATAGTGGAATAATAGTGGTATCTGTGAGATGATTTATTTCTTCCATCTAATGCACATTAAGTAATTCTAACTTCCTAAAACTTAAAATTACAATTCCAATGGTGGTCAATATGAAACAGGCTTAAAATTAAGTTCTTGACTTCTCTTACTCCAATTTTAGCTGTTCAGACAATTTTTAAAAACCAGAGTTTGAGTTTACAAAATTCATTCAAAGTTCCCTTTAACCCATATGAAGCACAGATCTCTTTCTAGTTATCACCCACCTCTCAAAAACCTGTTAGGGATCCTTATGATGGGACAGGACTGAATGAAGCGCCTCCTAACAGGGTCCCATCGTATTTTCTTCTTACCTGTTACCACAATTATCAGCATTAAGTCAGACACATACAACACATGGCAAATAATACATAGTTACTGCAGTTATAAAGACAGAAAAACAGGAAACAAAACAATACTTGAATACAGAAAGAAGTGATGTAAAGTAGCATTTAACCCTGTTTTGGGAGTCAAAACAAAATTAAATATATGAGCAGAGATGAAGGTTTTCAATGCATCCCCAAAAGAATACAAACAATTATGTGCACCATTTTTTGGAATTCTGGGTCAATATAACATGCATTCAATAATCACCAATGCCATCTTGTGGCAAAAATTCACCATGAGCTTTACAAAGATTAAAAACAAGACATTTTTAAAAGTCTGTGAATGTAAAATTAAAAGCTATGATTAAAATTAATTTGGCATAATGTAGGCTCCTGTTCTCTTCCAGCTTCGGTATCCTTTTATAAGTTAACATGTTAAGAGGATAAAGTAATGGGCACCATTCTTCAAATATGAAATAATATCTTGGCACTTCATTGGCCTGGTTGGGGGAGGAGGGTTCATCTGCCTTCTCAGGAAGCTAATTAGCTCCATATTAACCCCAATTAAAACTTGTCAATTAAAATCCAAGAAAAACATGAGGCGTTATAGAACTGTTAAATGGGATAATTTTCTTTCTTCCTAAAGTTTGATGCCTCTCAAAGACAGCTCTTATTGGCAATAAAAACAATTAACATTTGTATCGAGTTTAAAGTTTACAAAGAGCTTTCACACGTATTACCTCATTTGATCCTCACCACAATCCTGTATGGATTCACCAGACATTTCATTAAGCACTTGCTAGACTTGAGCCCTAGGCTAAGCTCTGGGGCAGTGAAAGAGAGCTCTGACTCCTACCCCCAAGAGCTCATGGTCTCAGTGGAAGGCAGATGTCTAAACAAATAATTACATTACAGTGAAGTAACTGCTATAACTGGATTGATATAAAAACAATGTGAGGAAAATACAAATAAGTGACTTAATGCCAGAGTCAAGATTCAAGCCTAGGCCGTCTAACTCTAATACCTGCCTTCTTTCCACTACATCACACTTACACTGTCTCAAATTCCTTAGAAAGCACATAGGCTTAGGCTTTGGCTTTGGCAAGTGGAAATATATTGATTGCAATGTCCATCAGCAAGGTTTGGTTTGCTTACTGTGGTGCTTGTACAGACAGATACACAAATTCTGTGTAATTAAAAATGGCATTTACCTGCACACATGTACTTAATATTGTAGAGAAGACAGACTTGTGGGCAAGGGGAAGAATTATTTATGTTGCAAAAGAGTTTATCTTTTAATCCTTTAAGTGCCCAAATGTTGGTCTGTAGACCACTACACTAGGCAAAGGTGAAGAATCACCAGTCCAACACAAAATGAGGAAAATAAGGACAAGGCAGTGAGTTTTCTAAAAAGCTAAAATGTTCCATTTCAAAGCCTGTGCTTTTCTCATAGACTGGAAGCTTTTGTTGTTAAACATTCTTTATTTTATGAGATGAAGATGGTAGGAAATGGAAGTTGGTTTTATTTAATATTCTTCCATGGAAAAATAGAACATTTGCAAGCCTGTGTGTATATCCCTAAAATATACACATTTTTTTAAATTTACAGGTTTATAATATCCAAAAGCCTGTAAAACCACAGCTTTAAATCAATACAATATTTGCTGATGACTCGTAAGTCCAACACGGTAAACCACACACTGTCAAAGGATACGTAGTAAGATGTGTAAGAAACTTCCCTTGCCCTCAAGAAGCTTAGATTCTAATTAGGGAGACAAGACAGACACATAAAACAATTATATAGTAATACAAGACAGAATATAACAAGTGATTAGTTTAAAATTAGACATTTTTATGTGCCAAAAGCATTCAAATGTACATACCCTTTGACCCAGCTATTCCACTTCTAGGGATTTATTCCTAAAGAAACAATTATAGATGCATGGAAAAACGGAGGGACAAAAATACTCACTATGACAGCATTTATAATGGTAAAAACTTAGAAGCACTTTCACTGTGCAATGACAGGGAGGTGGTTAAGTAAGTATGCTAAATAAACATACTTAAGTATGTTCATGTTCTATGTAACACTGAAAAGTATATACAAGAATATTTACTAATGAGAAAACATTCACAATATATTGCAAGGAAAAAAGGCAATGTATAAAATAGTATTAGAGTAGGATAACCATATTAATAAAGGAAAAAGTGTTTTATATATTCATGAAAAATACAGGAAGGATATACATCAAATTTTAATTGTGGATATCTTTGGGTGGTTATTATGAGTGATTTTGGTTTTTCCTCCTTAGAGCTGGTCTTTATTTTCCAAGCTTTCTCATTGAGTAGGCATTACTTTTGGACTGGAAGAAAAACAATATCATATTACTTTAACTTTGTTTTAAAGTTATAATTAAAAAAATACTGTGAAGAAACATACCAAAGTGTTAATAGTGGTTATGGATTGGGGTTGAGGGTTGTCATCTCTTTTATATTATCTAAAAATTCTAAGACATATATTATTTTATAATGGAAAAATACAAAACAAATTTAGAATCAGAAAATTACTGAACCAAAGTTGTAATAAAAAATCCTTTCGATGCTTTCTCAGAGCTCTGTCAAACAACTTTGGCCTGTTTTTCTCTCAGCAACCAACATTAAGTCTGTCAGAGGCATAGGCTAATGTTGACTCTAGAAAGGTTATTCACACAAGGTAGGCACTGACTTCAGAACCCACGTTTTCTTCCTTCACCCAAAGAGCAGAAAAAGAGAAAGCAGCAACGTTGCAAATATATGCCTTTCCAATTTCATGTAAATATGTTCCTGGTCTGAAGTTCTGGTCACTGAAGCTTTAATTTTTATGTATCTTAACTGCCAATCTTCATTTGTGATTGCATCTACTCTTCAAAACAAAAACAAAAAACATAATTTCTTCAATCATTTCATCAATATTTTATTTTTTGCCAGATTTAAATTTTTTCTCCTTACATTAATTTCACTATAAATATGACACAGTCATTGACTGAATCAAGATGGTAGACTGAGCATGCAAGGAGCAAGCTCCCCTTCCCCGAAAGTCCCACAAAAAACACAAATGGCATTTTTTTAAAAATCCATAATCAAAAGAAAGCAAGAAATGTCATTAGTAGACTAAAATTATGAGGCATCACTGAAAGATGAAACGCTGACAGAATCAGTTTAAAGGAGGAAACCACACTCCTCTATGCCCAGAGCAAGGGCTATTATTGCAAGTGGTCCAAGCAGCAGCCTTCAGAGTAAACTGAGCCCAGAGGTGGAAGACAATAGAATGGAAACGATTTACAAAATTTACAGCATAACTACTTGGAAGGTAGCACAGAAGTTATGAAGAAGGTCAACCTCTCCCATCCGTTTACCTCTTTGGATCAAACATTATAGAAAAGAGGTTATTTGCTCCCAGATGGGAAGAGTGGTATCAAATAAGAAAGGTGTCACACCCCAGGGAAAATCAATAAGTATGAACACTTGGATGAGAGAGCTGGACAGATCCCTGGGTGGATATTAAGCCCCAGGTAGACGTGGGGACACACATGTAAGAAGTCTGGTAATTGGTACACTCATTTCACTGCACAGGCATCTCCACCCACAATCAGTGGTGACCTGCTTCAAAAAACAGGTAACAATATTCACAGGAAAGCTAACCAGGACTCTCAAATAAAGAAAGATGAATGAGCACAAAAGCAAGACTCAAACATGAAAAAGAGGCATTCATGTGACAGACAGAACTCACACCCAAGGAAAGTTAGTAAACTAAACAGAATAAGACCTTTGATTAAGTACAATTAATACCCTCAGAGATATGTAAGATAATACTTATTTAAAAAGAAATCAACTGGAACTCTTGGAAATTAATTTTGATCTTGAATTAAAAAGTCTAATTAAGGATTGAAAAATGACAGTTAAAGTGCAAATTAAACTAGTAATCTGAAAGATGGAGCCAAGAAATTCACCAAAATACAGTGCAGAAGGAAAAAGAATTGGAAGACATTTTAAAAACTTAAATATGAAAAACACTGAGCCAGCACTATCAAAATTCCAGCTGCCTTTTTTGCAGAAATGGACAAGCCAGTCCTAAACTTCATATGGACATGCAAGGAACAGAGATAATCAAAACAATCTTGAAAAAGTGGTATACTGGAAGACTCACACTTCCTGATTTCAAACTTACTACACAGAAACAGTATTCAGAACAAGATATATAATACTAGCATAATGGAATAGAATTGAGTCCACAAATAAACCCATATATCTATGGCAATTTACTTTTGACAAGGGTGACAAGGCTATGCAATGGGGAAAGAATAGTCTTTTCAACAGATGGTCCTGCGACAACAGGATAAACTTTTAAACCTAGAATTCTGTATCTACTCAAACTCTCACTCAAGTGTGAGAGTAGAATTAAGACATTTTTGAATGTATAAGGACACAAAAATTCTGCTTCTCTCAAACATTTAGTGAAAGAATTGCTCAAAGATGTATAAACAGTAACATCTTGTTACTATGGTGTTTATTGTACAATAATAAAAAGATGTTATTCAGGGAAAGTAGATAAAGGATATATCCAGAATAAAACAATTTAACCCAAGAATAATAAACAAGGTATAAGAAAAAAGAGTATAAGCAGAGAAACCAGTAAAGCCTTTAAGTAAGTACTGACTGGAAAAAAAACAAAACACACAATCTTACTATTATAACATGCAAAGCGACATCAGATGATATCAACAGAAATAACTGTGAGGGTAAGAAGAGGGATTGGGAGAAGAGAAATCCAATCAATGGTACAATGCTAGTTTTCAGAAGAATGATACAGAAAGTAATGTAGATATCAATAGAAAATATAAATTTAAGTATTGTGTAAAAAAACTAAGATTAGATGGCTTCACTCCAAACATTTAGGGAAGACATAATACTTATCCTACACAAACGTTTTCAGAGAACACAGAAAACCATTTCTGAGACTAATAAAATCCTGATATTAAAAAACTGATAAACACATTAAATATAATTACAGTTCAACATGTCTTCTAGACATAAGCACAAAAATTCTAAAATAACATTAATACACCAAAGTTATTGTAAATGAGAATACATCATGACCAAGTAAAATTTATTCTAAGAATGTAAGGCTGATATAACACTCAAAAATTAGTATAGTTCACCACATTAACAAAATAAGGAGGAAAACCATTATGATCATCTCAATAAATGCAGAAAAGAAAATCTGATGGAATTCAATACCAAGCAAACTGCAGGGAAAAGAAACTTATGCTCACACAAAAACCTATAAGCAAACGTTCGTAGAAGTTTCATTTGTAATAGCCAAAACCTGGAAACAGCCTTCCAATGAATGAATGTGGGACCATGGCATACTTACTACTCAGTATCCAGGAACTACTGATATATCCAATAACTTGGATGGCTCTCAAGGGAATTATGCTAGATGCAAAAAGTCAATGTCAAAGGTTATACGTAACATTCTTGAAATGATAATTATAGAGATGGAGAGCAGATTAGTGGTTGCCAGGGGTATGCCAGGGGAGGTGACTATGGTTAGAAAAGGGTAACATGAGGGAACCTTGTGATGGATCTATTCTGTATCTTGAGTAGGTGGTCACACAAATCTACATGTGATAAAATTGTATAGAACTCACAAACACACACACACACACACACACACACACACACACATATGAATGCATGTAAAACTAATGAAATCTGAGTAAGATCAGTGGATGTTATCAATGCTGACGTCCCAGTTGTGTTTATGGCACAGCAGTAACAGGATGTTAACATTCAGAGTGTATTAGTTCTTACAATGACATGAGAAACTACAATATTTTAAAGTAAAAAGTGTAAAAAATTTAAATAAATAAAAACCAAAAGAAAAAGTTGATTATGCTGATATGGGGCATACTGCATTCAAAATGATAAATCTGAAATGATAAATACTTTAATAATAAGAACTACTGATAGCATGATCTAAGAATTCTGACTTAGGTGGTGATGCCACATGGTATGGTCCTAATGCTTTATACAATTCAGTATCTACAAAGAGTTTCAAAAGAGAAGCAAATTAATACTGTATTTAGAATTGCTGCACAGTTGTTGCAGACTGCTTACCGTACCAGAGCTCCAGGCCAAGTGGCCAAGTGGGGGAGGGGGCTAAAATGCAGGCTGCATTCTGCTCCCAATGCACCCATAGGACTATGCCTATCTGAAAGAGGCAGCTTTTAAAATTTTGCACAATGATACCTTTGGGCTAGCAGTGACCCACTTGTTAAGTAAATGACTTTCTTTTAAACAGAGGAGAAATAATGTTTATTGAGTATGGATTCCTAGCACTTGTATCAGGGCTAGGCAAGATATCAACTGTTGTCCACCAGTGGACCACCAAGCAATTGTGGGGTGACTGCCTGAAAAACAAAATAGCTGCTAGTGGACCATAAGAAGCAGCCCTTGCCCTGAAAAAGTCTGCCTAGGCCTGACTTTTTTTAATTTTTTTTTTAAAGAGGGAGGTTAATATTTTTATTTATTTATTTATTTTTTTGGTAGTATGTGGGTAGTTCCCTGGCTGGGAATCGAACCCAGGCCACAGTGTTGACAGCGCCAGCGCCAAAGCCTTAAGCCACTACACCACCAGGGAACTCCCTTTTTTCAATTTTTAAATTTCTGCCTTTTGTCTTTGAAAACTGGAAGAACTGAACCCATTATTTTAGTCCACCCTTCGAAGCAACTATGATACTTTACCAAGTTGTTGGTACAGCGCTGGTGGCAAGTTTACAAAGTTAAGCGTCAGATTTTGGGTATGACGACAGCTCTAATGGGCATTCCAGAAAAAGAGATCTAAAACTGCTTTGAAGGGTGGACTAGGCACTGACGTCTTTGCATAGCTTCCCAAAGGGGGTACTTCAAAGGTGACTGTAGGGATATTCAGCACTGAGGTATGTAGCACTTTTTCTAGGATGAGTTCTCTTTTGGTGCCAGGTGTGCATTAGACTTATAGGGGGATCACTTTGTTTGCTATATAAACGTTTAACCACTTTGTTGTACACATAAAACTAATATAATATGGAATGTCAACTGTAATTGAAAAATAGAAAAAAAAAGTTAAATAACAAGTAAGAGAAAATCTCAGAAACTAGCAAAGTCTAGAGAAGCCTAAAGAGATATGATTACTAAATGTAATGTATCCCAAGTGGGATCCTAGGATAGAAAAAGGATAGTAGGTAAAAATTAAGGAAATCTGAATAAATATGAGCTTTAATTCCTTAAAAAAAAAAAAAGGACAACTGTGCTGGCAAAGTGAACAAGCACTCTGATTCTTTTAAGGGCCTTCAAGCTAGGATGTGAGCAGCTATTGACTACTTGCTGGTTTCTACTGCATTTTCCTAATATACACACAGGAAATCCATCATTAGGAATACATTTTTGTTATAATATTGAGACAAAGACAGCTATTTGCCCCCAGACATCAGATATGTGACATGTTTAGTTTTTTTTAACCACACCCCATGTTTGTTTGTTTGTTTTAAACATTCTATGTTAATATACATCTGTTTATAAGCCAACCCAAATATTTTCGGAACCAAGAAAGGAATAAATGGTAAATGAATGAAAATTGCTGGTTCTTACCTTCTCTGTTGCTTGACATTTCTATTGTTTGATAAAACATGTTAATTTTCCCTGCCATATTTCATTTTTCTGTTTTCTTTCATTTTAATCTCATCTCTTCTGACATTACTCCTCTGATATTTGTAGCAAAAAGTAAGCCTATCACAGACTTCTTTTCTTCTAAAAAAGTGAAGTAATCATATCGCATTGAGAGACATTTTCAAATCTTAATGCTGCTCTTTGTCATTTTGGTTTATATTATTAGTTAATCCAAGTATTACTCTACTGAGAAAAAAAGACTTGTTGGTTGAGGAGTTTTTGTCTTGGAGGGGACAGAGGAGACACAGGAGTTGTGTCAGACTCAAACTGTTCTAAAATGTAGGTATGATGTTTGAAACCATGTTCATAAATGACTGAATTCTAAGCTATACTCTCCTTCCTCAGAAATAATATTTTTAAATAGGCTAAACATTTTTCAGATTAAAAATTAATCAAGATGTACTATAATTCATAAACTTGTGTTAGATTAAAATGCTAAATCTGAGTAAACAAACAAAAATTCTGGGAATACTTCTGATTTAAAACAGCATCATCACATACTTATGTGGCTGTCAAGACTTTGAATAAATTTTCAAATTAAACCCCACCCTTTGGACCATTTTAATCTTTTGATGCGAAGAATTAACTATAACTACCCCGTAAACTATATATATACCAGATGGTCTCTAAAGCTCTAAAAATTCTATAGTTCTCAATGGAACCAGAAATGTTCCAAGAATTGTTCAACTTAGCTAGTTGCAATGGTTTCTGAAATGCTGGACTAGCTGGCTCATGGCAAGCTTATTAAAAATAATAGTAATTAAAAAAGTAAAAACAAAAACAGGAAGCAGAGTACCAGGTCCATCCCAGTAGGCTGGGCATATTAACTCTGAAGGGGAATCAGGTTCCACTGAGACGAAATAAAATTACCAGCTCTCTCCCCTGGAAAAATGTACATATATTCACAATTTTACACATGATATAATCCCTTGGACACCAGCCACAGACTCATGAATTGATGGACCCCAGGTTAAAAAAATAAAAAAAGAATTTAGTCTCAGAATGTTGTTATTGTTTTCAAAGGGTAGTTAAATGGAAGAAGAAATAGATTTACTCCATATTCTACCAGACAAAACTAGGAGAAAGTCAATAGAAGTTACAGCTGAATTCATGACAACTCCCTGTAATAATTAAGGCCAACAAGAAATCAGACAGTTTTCGTCCCAAAGTAATAGGCTGCCCACTATCCTGAAAGGTCAAAATTAAGTACATCTCTTTAAAATAGAGGTTTAAAACAAAAGATTAGAGCTACTGTGGAAAGGATTCCCACATTGGGTAGAGGTTAGGGCCAGATGACTTCCAAGTCCCTATGGCTGTTAGGGGTTTTAGAAGAAAGGAAAAAGGGAAGGTAATGTTAATTTTAAAACTTTTTTTTTAACTGCTTATAGGTTGTTTTCTGTGTTTAAGATTTTTAAAAAGACTGCCTGCATCTGTACTGTAGGTGAATTTGCATCCATGCGTCTGTCTTAAAATGTAAACTACAGCTAGAAGATCTGTTTTTATTTTCAAATTCAACATCACCTCCCTCCTTTTTATCTCCAGCAAAACTTTTTTAAAATAAAAAATGAATATAAAATACATCCTATAACCCCAGAAAATAACCCAGTTTCTTTACTAACTAAATTCTGTATCTTAACTATACTAAAATAAAAACTTACAGTAATAATCCACTCAAGAGTCAGACTACATTACTGGGTCTTTTCTTGTTTCTGGATTTGATGTATTCTAACTTAAGTGTCCAGAGAATAATCTCTCTCCTTAAAAACATCCTTGAGAGAGAGGAAAAAAGACTATGTACTGGGTGAATATAGCTGTAGGAGACTAAATATGAAACACAGATTTTTAAAATCAGTACATTGGACAATGCCTGATGTATTAACATTTTGCAACCTCCCTCCCTTTCAGGAGCACCAAAGATGATTAGCTCCAGGGAGACACAGAGCCCTTGCTATTTCTACAAGTAAAGCTAAAGGAAATCCTCAAATTCTAACAATTAAATGACTACATCCAGAAATGTCATTTACTTACTACTACGTTTACACCTTGATTAAAATTAGAAAAGTAATAAATTTTGAAAGTGCAAACACAACTGTTCTTTATGAACTCTCTTTCCCTTCTCTCAAGTCACATTTTCTGCTGGCAAATGCAAAGTCTTCCAAGGAACTACCTAAGATTGACCAAAGGCAGTAAAAGCTGTGGTGTAGTAAATGTGACAAGAAGCAACAAAATATTCACTAAGTAGCAATTTTTAATGTCTGATATTTTAAAAACTATTTTTAAAAGCCTAATATTTAAAAAAACAAGCTATTGTAAAAATTGATAATAATCCTGTTATGTAACAAGCAGAGCCAATAAGAATATCTTAAATGCAGAACTAGAAAGTGTCAGCCAAGAATACTGCCAAAGTAGATATGATTTCTAGTAAGACATCTGCATGAAGTATTATATTCAGAAAGAAAAGCTATTCTTTACTCAAAAATAAAAATGTAAAGGATAACATTTCACAAGAACATGTGCATAGAAGCATTTTTTCTGTATATGCAGAGATAAGTTTCTAACTTAACATCGTAACTGAGCAGAAAAATACTTTGATACAGATTTCAGTAGTTAGTTCGTTCCCTGAAAGCTTTTCTCAACATTCTGTTTTGTATATGCACGTGTATTTAAAGCTAAATATATTGCCTCTTTCTAAAGTACCCAGTTTGGAGTGCACGTTAGAAATTTCATATTCCTGCATCAGGTTTGTGTGTTCTAAGGAATTTGTTTTATGTGACACCAAGATGTTTGTGGTTAGCGTTTGATCAATTACACATCTGATTTAAATTAACTGAGTTCACAGTTTGTTAAAACCATATGGCAGGAACTACTGTGGGTAAAAAGGGAAATAGCTCAAAAAAAAAAAAGGCACCATTCAACTCACTATCTAGTCTCATAGACAACTCAATGATCACATCCTAGGTAAAGCTCAGAGCGAAGTCATTGACAGTATAGCAAATATAAAAGGGAAGAAACAAGACCTGGCTGTGTTCTAAACACAGAAGGAAGCCATTTTTGATCTGGGAAGCAATAATCATAACTGTGCTTTAGGAAGATCCACCTAATTTTGGTATCTAGGATGGAAAGGGAAAGGAAGATGGGGAATGACAAAAACATCATCAGTTATCGTTCAGTTAAAGGAAGTGAAAGGCCTGAATTACAGCAGTAACAGGAAGAACTGGAAGGGACAGGCAGCAGACAAGAGCACACAGCACAGAGCTGAAGAGCATAGACTTCAGAGCCACACTGCCTGTGTCCCATACTGGCTCTGCCCCTTGTTAACTTATGTGGCCTTGGACAAGGCCTTATCCTCTGGGCCTCAGCTTCCTTCTCTATTAAAAGGGCACAGTAATAGTACCTACTCTTCACAGTCACGAGTAAATATTTGTAAAACTGCCAGGCTAACAATATTATTATTATGGGGATAAAACATACTTTAAAGACTAGCTGGATTGGAAAGTTGAATAAAATAATGGAATAAATCTGAGTGGAAGTTTTTAAATTCTATAATTTGAAGAAAACTTTAAAAACACCTATGAAAGGGTAAGCTGGCAATATTTATCATTATGCATTGCAGCCATGTTTTTAAATAGAGGACCAGAAACAATCTAAATAACGATGCTTTGCGTGGCTGTAAATTATTGTCTATCCATGCAACACATTACTTTCAGCCATGAAGAAGAATCAGATCAATCTAAATGTGCTAATATAGAACAATCCCCAAAATGTATTTTCAGTAAAGAAAACAAAAAGGACAGGTGTAGAGAGAACACTTTATGGTGTACTTTAATTTGCTCAAAATTAAAGATAATGGAGTTCCCTGCTGGTATAGTGGCTTAAGGATTCAGCGCTGTCAATGCTGCAGCCTGGGTTCAATTCCCAGCCAGGGAATTACACACATATATTTAAAAAAAAAAAAAACTAAAGATAATATATACCCACATGTATATACATGCAAATTCTATTTCTGGAAAGAGACCCTAGAAATTCTAACTGATGATACATCTGGGGAGAGACTAGAGAACTAGGGATCTAGGGATTTTATATTCCTTGTATATTATTTGATTTTACCATGTTTATGTAGTGTTTTTCAGTTTAAAAATTAGTGAAAAATAATTTGAGGAGTAAGAAAGGGTGGGTTCAATAAAAGGAAATCATATTTACATATTTAAGTAAGCGTAATTTTTATGTGTTCTGCAAGCTTGCCCAGTACAGATACTGGTAACATTCTAATGATCTGGGGGTTCAAAAACCCCAAAGAATAGACTCAAAAATTGTTCAGGGAGAATAAAGTGAACCTTAAAAAGTATACAGGCTATTAAAAAGTAGGCTGCATTTCAAAATTCTAAATTTATGTGTCAGTTTGTGATTTGAAATTCTGAATATATTTTCCCATGTTACAGTTCATAGATTCCCTAGGCCAGCCCACAGAAGCCCACTACACCCACAGTGATAACCTGTAGTATCGCATTAACAGCAGTACAGTCCATCATTTTAGAATCTCATCTTACTCAGGTTCTCAGGTACATGTGACAGGACCTCCCTGCTTTACGAAACATTTTCTTCTCTTGACCTCTGTAAAATCAAGCAGTCCTGGTTTTCCTCCTATTTTACTGACCTTTTTTACTTGCTGTTCCTTTCCTTCTCACCTTCAAGAGTTACAGTAACTTCTACCCTTGTTTTTATTTAATCTTCCTTGGTGATCTCATCCAGTCCACTGGCTTCAAATACCATCTGTATGTGCTAATATTCCCAAAATTTATATTTCGAGCTTCCACCGCTTCCTTGAATTTGCTTTATATTGAAGATTGCCTACCTAATATCCTCTCTTAGAGGTCAAATAGGCATCTCAAGCTTAAATAGCCAAAACTCTTGATTGAGGCCCCCCTAAGACTGCTTCTTCCAGTCTGTTCCATCTCACCATCTCATTTAAGGACACCACCATCCACCCAGTTGCTCTAAACAAAACCTTAGGAGTCACCCCGATTCCTCTTTCCTTCATACCTCACAGTAAATCCTGTTAATGTTACTTTCAAAGTATATCTCCTATTCAATCACTTCTCACCATCTATACCACTGTACCCAATCCAAGCCATTATCACCTTATTAGAAAGCTACTGCAATAGTCTTCTAAATGGTCTTCATGCTTCACTTTTTCCATTTCCCACAATCCATTCTCCATCCAGCAGCTAGAGGGAGCTTTAAAAAATGCAAGTCACATCACAGCACTCACCTGTTTAAAGCTGTCTAATAGCTCCCCTTCACTTTTAGAATAAAGAAAGATCACAAATTCAGTTTCAGGCATGTTAGTGGAGAAAGCAAGTATTAATACTTGGCTCTAAAGAGAGATTGGAGCATAAGTTGCAAAGTGGGTTTACTTACTCTTACATGTGAATAAAAAAATGAAAACCACGAATTAGGAAGAAAATACCTAAAACGGTTGAAAAAAGAAGGGTGGAGGAATAGGATCAAGATTCAAGGACTCCAATACGTTAAGGCCTGGTTAAGGAAGAGTTTACAAAGAACACTAAGCATAAGAAGCCAAATATGTTAAACCTGCTCCCCAACCCCGCCAAAAAAACCCCCCAAAAAAACCAAAAAAAGGAAAAAGAAAAACCAGACCCAATGCCAGGGAAACCAAGGGAAAAGAATGTTTCAAAATGAACAGAAATCAAGGAAGATGGAGACTGAAAAAACGTCCACTTGATTTGACAACACATAAGTCATTTGGGACTCAGCAAGAGCTACTTCCAAGACATGACGGGGAGGCAGGGCAATGAAGACAGCAACTATGGTCAATGCTCCACGAACTGACTATAAAAGAAAAGGGAAAGATCGGAAAGGTAACACTTGGGCAAGCTCAAATGCTTCAGGAATGATTCAGTGGCGAGAATAAAGTTAAGATACAGGACAGAGAAATGACAATATGCGTAATGTAAATTTACTGAAAAGGCAAGAGGGGGTGGAATCATGGCACAGATGGAAGGATGCTACAACTATTTCTGACAATACTAAGCATAAAACTGTACTTGAACAAAGTATTTGGAAAAGACGTACAAAAACTGTATGCTCTAAATTCCTAGTTTAAAAAAATGTATTTAGACTTATGTAATGTATAGTAACCAAAACGCAACTCTCTTGCATGAATTACTAAAGACACTGACAATTCCTAATTCATTCATAAACATTTACTAAAAACTGATTATAAGCTGAGCAGCATTCTAGTCACTGTGGAAGGTGATAGAGACTAAGACATTATTTTTGCCTTTAAGGAGCCTATGGTTGGTAAGCAGGTTAAGTTCAAAACAAATCATTGCAATTCAGTATAAGTATATAGAATGGAAGGTGATGGCACAAAAAACAGGCACAAGAGAATGGGTCTGAAGTCTAACAGACCGAGTCTGAATCCTAACTCTGACATTTATTAGCTATATAAGCTTGGGCAAGTTTTGCTGCTTCTATCTAAACCTCAGTTCCTCCCCACAGAATGGGATAAAAAAGTAAGTAACTTACCAAACAAGGTTATGAGGATTAAATAAGTCAATGCTTGTAAAACACCTTGAATAGCAGACACACTAACTATTCAGTGCAAGTAAGCTACGTGTATTAAAAGAAAGAACAGAAAAAAGCCATATAAATACACATGGGGAAGTCTTAGAAGACAATTAGGAGAATGGCATTCTAGGAAAAAGAAATGGAATGTAGAGAATCATGACACGGTGTAGGACAATTTTTTAAAAATCTCACCCAACCTACTTTCTTCCAAGAATTTAAGGCAAGTAGCAACAAATACTTCTACATAGTTGAAATATAAAATGAAAGACATAAATGATGAGGCTGGAGAGGTGGAAAGGGGAAAACAGAAGAGTTAGGGCAAGGAGAAGAAATTAACAATACTCTGTGACCAAGTAGATAAGGGGTGAGGAAAAGGAAGAAATCTAATGCAATTCCCAGGTTTCTGGCTTGAGTCATTAAATTGATGAGCTAGACATTAAATCAATCAGGGTAAGAAGCACACAAGGAAGAGCAGGTTTGGCAGGAAAGATGATGAAACTGCTTTGGAATATGTTGAATTTAAGGTACTCATTAGTCACCTGGGTGGCAATGTCTAGTAGCCACTGGCAAACAGGCCAGGAAAAAGAGGTCTGGGTTGGAGACAGATTTGGACATTGCCAGGACATTATGATTATCACTCGGGGAAAATCTAAGAGTAAGAAAGAAAAACAAACATATATTCTTGGATACTAATATTAAGGGGCAGATAAAGGAAAACTAACAAGAAGTTCAAAAGATAAAAGGTAACTAAAAGTTCTTTAAAAACACACTTTAAAAATAATCACAATGTATTGCCAGGCTCTCCTAAAGAGGCAGTCAAAAATCACAATCTAGAGAAGTTGGGTGGGATGAAGACTAGGAGCTACCTAAAGGATTGAGCAATTAGGAAGTTATGACTTGAACAAAAAGCATTTGGGTAGAACAAGGGAGGGAGAAGTGAGACTGCAAAAGACGGAACAGAAAAGAAAGTTACAAAAAAAACAACAGAGTCTCTTTTTCCTGAAAGCCTGGCTGTGAAGGAGAAAAGGAAAATAGCACATCACCTAGAAAAAACCCAAAAGGTTATTCATATGATAAAATGAGGAGAAACAGAGATTCTCCCTGCTCAAATAACAGAAAACATTAACAAATGTTTATGAGTAAAACATTTCAATATAGAACAGTTTTAAGAGAATCTCAAGTTGCTTACTAGTGATTATTTGTATGCTATTAAATAAAACTTAATTCACGGATAAAAAACTAGAAAAACTATCGTTGTTTTATAAAGAAAAACTATTTACAGATAGTATTAGAATTCCAAAATGGCTATGTACAAAAATAATACTCAGAAATTCATAGCATTTCCATATTCAAACAACAAAAGACATACTACAAGTAGAAAACCCATTTACAGTAGTAACAAAAAAGAAAAAATACCAAGGAATAAACATAACAAGAAATGTGAGGGAGTTCCCTGGTGGTGTAGTGGCTAAGGCTTCGGTGCTGTCAACGCTGCGGCCTGGTTGGATTCCCAGCCAGGGAACTTCCCCCCACACCAAAAAAAACAACTACAACAACAAAAAAGAAATGTGAAGGGTCTATATGAATAAAAACTTAAAATGTTATTGAGGGATGCAAAAGAAAACTTGAACAAGAAATAAATATATACTCTATTCTTATACAGAAGATTGACCCTCAAATAGATGTCAGTTATCTCTAAATCAATCAGAAATATAATGCAGTACCAATAAAAATACCAAAGGATGGCGGGAGGTAGCCTGATAAACCAGTTTTAAGTTTTATGGAAAAATAAGCAAGACTATCCAGAAAAAAACTCTGGGGAGTAGAATGAGAGAGAGCACTACATATAAATAGCTAAAATGATCAATGACACAGAATGACATCCAGTAAGACCCCCAAATTATAGGCAGGAACTAAGTATACCTGTAGACAACAGTTCAATACATGATAACCAGGTAATCTAATCACCTGAAAGAAAAGTAAAGTAAATGTAAAGTTGGATTCTTATACCTCAATACTTTACACGACTTATGTTTTGTATGCATAAGTGTATTTAACTTAAAAAATAAATTTATAAAAGCACCAGGAAAAAACAGAATAAGAATTTTCATTTTCACTTTAATTAGAAATAATATTGAAATAGGGAAGACCTTTCTTATGACACAAACCTAAAATCCAAAACATTGATAATCACAACCACAAAAAATTCTTTTAAATTTCTGCTGAAAAAAATGTACTATAAAAAAGGTCAAAAGCCAAATGACAAACTGCAAAATTTATTTGCCACACATATCAAAGACAAAGAATTAATTTCCTAAAAGCAGAGTTCCTATAAACCATACCAAACATACCTTTAGAAAAATAAAAATTATAACCAGATGAATAAAAATTAAGCAGCTGCTATACATAAAGGAAACAGATACAGTTCTCATACTTACTGAAAAGATGAAGAAAAATAGACTGATTAAATTGGCAATGTAAAAAGTCTGACAACCCATTCTGTTATCAAGGGTATGGGAAGCCAGCATTCCCGAAACAGACAGCAGAACATAAACAGGTACAACCTCTGTGGAGGGCAATTTGGCAATATTTATCAAAATTTAGATAGTGCATATCCTTTGACCCCACAATTGTACTTCTAGGAATTTATTCTAAACACAGACTCGCATATGTGCAAACTTATATGTGTACCAGGATATTGTGTCATAATTTCCAAGAGCATGACTGTAAACGTGTTCAGTGCCCATTCAAACAAAGAAACACTACCATTTCTCTCCCCCCAACACATCTTTCTGGAAAGGATACACAAGAAATTTAGTTTGGTGCCGCTAGGGAGGAAGCCAATTAGCTGGGGTCAAAGGCAGAAAGAGAATTTGCCTTTTAGCATGTTATTTTGTACAATTTTGAATTTCATATCATGAACATATATATCACATCTTAAAGTTTTTATATAACTTAAAGTTTTTAAGTTAAGATTTCAGTATTATTTTTAGCCAGGTGTTATATTTTTCCTCCTCTTTGTCAGTTTTCCAGTTCCTACCTTAGCAACAATGGTTTACTTGTTTTCCCAATTAATACTGTACATAGTATTTAATCAAACTCATACAGTTAAATCACAGTAGTAACTTGGGTTCCATTATCCCCATGCCTTCCTTGCCCGAGCTCTACCTCTGCATACCTATTCTACAGAAAGCACTGTTCTCTGTTCTTCACTTCGCCTATGGAGATTATGAGTTACTAAAAATCCAGGACCAAGAAGCTATGAATCTCTTAGCAAACAGAGAATCACTATTGTATTTTAGGAGACGGCAAAAAGGCAAGAAGCTGTTCAAACAAGGTTTTACAAAATATCATTTGTGCTGTCACCATGGATGAAGAATCTAGACTACTCTTTTTATATTTAAGAAACTGATTTTATCCATTTATATAGAGTCAATGGAGCAGTAGGAATTGAACTTATTAATCAAATCCACAAAAAACTAATTGCTTACAATGTATTTACAATTTAAGAACATCTAGGTACACATACATGTGTGTGTATGTGTGTGTGTGCGCGCGCGCAGGCAGGGTCTGGCACAAATAATACCCCCTTTTTTATGAGCTGTAATCTATACCAAATCTTTTATTATAAAATCATAGGCATTTTGTAATAAAAATCATAACTCAAGTCCGGGTGTTACTTCTACCAGACCCTATGTATCAAGAGCATCAAATCATGCATATCAAGGAATCACACAAATGGTAAGGATGCCCAGGAGAAACACATGGCACTATGTCTGACCATGTATAGGGAGAAGAGAATAATCAGGTCAGAGGCGGATTCCTGAAAAACAGAGATCAAACTGAGATCCAATGGAAGAGCAGCTAAAAAAAAAAAGAGAACAGAATAAGGGAGTGAGAGGGTTCCTGGATGATGGGACAACATGTGCAATGGCCCTGCAGCAGAAGGGAGCATGCTATGTCTAAGGAGGTGGGAAAACATCACAGAGCAAAACCGCATGATGTAGGATTAACGAGAGATTAGAAGGAGCTAGACCGTGCTGTGCCTTTCAGAAGATGTTAAGCATTTTTGCCTTATCCTAAGAGCAATGAAAAGCAGAAATAAAATAGGACTTGGTGACTGATTACACCTGAAATGCAAGGGAGAGTAAAATGTTAAGGCGGATGCCCAAGTTTCAGATTTATGTAACTGCAAGGAGAATGATGCTATCATTGAAAGAGTGAGAGAACCGCACTTCAGGGAGACCTAGTTGTTTTATTTTGTTTCATTAAAAAAGCTGGATAGAGAGCAGATGTGCAAAAAGAAAGAGATCTGGGTGCTCAGTATCTGGAAGTCTTGGTAGAAAAGGATGAAAATGGAAACTGGGATTAGAGTTCAAAGGACAGAGAATGTTAGCTACACAAACTTTATTTTTTTTACCTCCAGAGTCAACCATAAAACAGGCCTAGACATACCTTTCTCATCACCTAAAATCTTTTTAAACATCTCAAAATAAAACCGTTCAGTCAAGGGGGGAGGGAAAGCTTAAAATGCAATACTTAGGAAAATACAGCATTGATGTGAAAGAATTTCAAAGTATGTATTGAGGTATCAAATGTTCCCAATTCTGAAGGTGAAGAAAAAACAAAGGCTGCCGACTTGGGGAAGGAAGAATGAAGTGCTTGTCAAGGGAAGAGGAACGCTGAAAGAAGAGGCGGATGACTCCACACCATGAATTTTCAGTTTAAACACGTTTATCTTTACCTCTGGACAAACAGCTGTTCTTGGCCTCGTGTGCCAAGGGAATGCAGAAATAATAGCTCCACAACGGAGTCCCTTATCAGAAATCACGGCTTCCACTGCCCTCAGGTGGTGGCAGTGAGGAAGTGCACCAACCAGGTTCTTGGACTGGAAATGGCCCATGTGAAGCCAAAGTATAATTAATCTAAGATCAAAGACCTAGCGACTGCAGTAGTAGAAGGCAAGCTGGTGATAGTCTTTGGTAAGAGATTTATCTTCTAATCTATCAATACACAAAAATATAAGTGTTTGCTATTAATTTGGAGTAAGGAAAAAATACTTCTTTTTTTTTCATGTTAAAGATCACACATTTAGCAATTCTAGAATACCCAGTCTGAAAATATCTCAAACCCAAGGCCTGCTATACTACACATTTGACTATTTAAAACTGCTTCTGTGTTCATTTTAATAGCGCATAAAAATGGGTTAACATGCATTTCTAGCACACATCAATAACCTCATCACAAACATAAGCAATTGTTTCATAAGTAAAAATACCTTTGTTATCTTCAAGTTAATCAAAAAACAATTTTTGACTTCTTAGATATACAAGACATGGTAGTAAACAAAATTCAAAAAGCATCATGTTCTCAAAACATATCAGCTAAACAAATATACACTGATAAAATCAACTTCAACATTATTCACAAAAAAAATATGGTGAATGATTAACACATCATTCCTGATCGTTCTCCTCATGATCAAAATAAGCTTGCCCAATTAATATTTGACATTCTGTGCAGTATTTACTTTCCTACCTTCCTTCTACTCCACTGAGTGAATATTCACTTACAAATGTATCGCTTTGTAATTGTCGGCACACACATATTGATTTGATTTGTCTTTGTTTTTTAAGGCACCTGAACTCCAGGACAGGGAATTGTAGGCCAAAACGTGAAATAATCACATTTTTCCAATTCTCAAGCAGCTGTTTTTAAATAGTAGAGCATAAATTTATTACAAAGTATATTCTTGACTTTCATTTTCTCCCCATAAAATCCAGACACACTATCCATTCTGTCGCTGAACATTCCAAAATATTAGTAATTCAACTAGTTTTCCCTAATTCTCTTGGTTCTGTTTCCCACCCACATCCTAACAACATCCACCACCACCATCCCAATCCTCCTCCTTTCTTGTTTCTGAATGCTTAACTCTTAATCGGGGTGATTATTACAAAAATCACTCTTTGCAATGCTCTTCCCTCTTCTCTACTCAATTCAGTACCTTTTTAAAAATAATGACCACAGCCAGGTGCCAAAGTCTTTCTTTTACAAGATCAAACTGCGGAAGACGAGACTGGGAACCGAGTAAGCAAAACATTTGGGAATGTCAGTAAGACAGTAGCCTCCCCTTTGAAAAGAAAACACAACTCTCTGCACAGAGCTTTCAACAGAGCAAAAATACTTTTTTTCGCTGAGTTCCTCCCGTTTCCACCCTGACCTCAAAGACACCTTTCCTTTTCTCTAAGCCCCAGCCCCTGAGATATGGGTGAGGCCTGCCTTTGCTCCTCCCAAGGAAAAGAAAGCCAGGGAGAAAAGAAAAGGTAGCAGTCACCTTCCCGCAGCGCTCGCAAGAAGTCAGGATCACATCCCACGACTCACCTGGCAGGTGCGGCCGCCCGGAGAGTTGCACGAAGCGGTTGAGCTGGCCAGTCCCCCGACCCCCGCTGCCCCCACTGCCCCCGCCGGCCCCGCTACCTCCGCCGCCGCCACCACTGCCCGCGGCGCCTCCTCCCCTCCGGCGATTCCTGTCCCAGCCCTGGGCGGCCGACATGACCTGCTAACGATTGCCGCAGCCCAGACCCGGCAGCCCCTGGCCCGGCGGCACTAGCCGAGCCTCCTTCCTGGGCTCCTCTAGAGA
>PVJL010011082.1:0-44963 GCA_004026885.1 Lyroderma lyra
TGCAATAGTTTTTTATATGATGTCACAGATTCTGGTCTCAACCTTCATTTTAACCCATTTTCTATAATGCAATCAGAATTACCAGATCATTTTTCTGATTTCCTAAAGAAAATTCTTCTTTAGTTCCTTACTGAGTACAGATTGAAATGCACTCTCTTTAGTAGGATATCCAAGGTCTCCCAGAGTCTGGCCCATCTGGCCCCCTGAACTTTTCTACCATTGCCCTCTTGTACTCCAGCAATATTTCACACGTGGCCATTCTACTCCCAGGTCTTATGTGTAATTCCCCAACCTATGCTCCAACTCTTTTCCTGGAATCTCCTTCCCTACCCACCACAGTTCTCTAAACCCTTCAAATGCCACCTTTCTTGACGTCCTCAGTTGAAATTTTTATCCCTTATCCTCTCATAGCTCCTGTCTCACTCTGGTTTTGTATCTTTCATAAACAGCTTGAGGGAAAAGATAGAGACTTACTCACCTTTGATTCTCTTACTTAAAGCCAGGAACATAATCTGTGCTTAGTAAATGTTTGATGAATTTAATAAAACTTTCCTCTGAGGGACCTTTCTTCAGAAATGTTCAACCAAAACTATTCATATCGTATAAAAAAAAACCCAATAGAGCCACAGATTGGAAAGGCAACCCTTTTTTCCAATAAACATTAACATAGTATCTCTACTATTATAGATTAAGACAGATTTGAAATGAAAACAGAAGAAGTAGATAGATACTTTAAAATGAAAAATGACTCAACATTTTACTCCTAATAGAAGTAAACATTTTATTTCAGTCATGTTGAATCAGCATTTTCTAAGACTTTGGAAAACTGGAATATTATATTTCAAATATGTTTTAAATAGAAATTAGGAAAGTTATAGCATATTTCAAAATAGTCCACAAGAACTTTCTAAGGCCTTAAATATTTGTGTATGCTTAAATGTTATAAGAGAAAGCAATGTGAATTACCTCTAAAATTTCAATATGATTAAGAAGGTATTGGAAAGAAATTTTGAAAAGAGATAGTGAAGCTCTTGAAAAAGGAAGTGTAAGGAAAGATGTTATATAATTTGTTAAATTATACAAGAATAAGAGGAAATACTTCTTGAAAGAACAAAAAGTGGGAAAAAGAAAGACATTCTCTCAAAACATCTGGAGATGAATGATAATCACTTCCAAATAGGATAAAAACTAGAAAAAATATTACCTCAGTGATAGTCTACATAAAAAGAAAAAAGCTGGGAGGTATTTTTTAGTCACCTACAGAGATTATCTGTAAAACAGAAGATAGATAACAAGCAGATAAAGATATAACAAGGAGAATGTTCTCTAGAGTCTCTGTTGGAGAAAGAATCAACTGCTATTTTTTTTTTAACTTGGGTTTTTAAAAGTTTAGCTCTGTTTTAAAAAATATGCTCTTTTTCATTTTCAAATGATCATGGGAAATGTATAATGTCACTTTCATATACCCCTTCTGTACTTTTCTTAAGGCTGGTCCATATCATCAAAACATCACGGTGGTGGACACCTACCTCGGAAAGTCAAGGGACAACAACACTCTCGGGTACGCCAATCACAAAGAACATGAAGAGTACATTTGTACCTGTGTAGTTGGCAGCATTCTTTAGCCCTTCCCTTTGATTCTGCTGTGCTGCTCATGCTAAATAGATTAACTCAATTAGAGCACAATCCCCTGGGATCAAGGGTACAGATATAATTCCCATTCAGGCAGTGAGCTGTGCTCAGAGAAAAACTATTCTATAGCCACAGGAGGTCACTTTGTGGTGGTCATTAGACTCACAAATTAATGTCTTTGGTCACAAGACTCTGAAAATCCTTGAACTAAGTGAGATAATGTCTGGATTTAAGCCTTGGAAAGCTTTCTTGATAAAAGGTTCCTGAGGACTCTGAAGAATGATTCTCCACCCAGCCTAGAGGACAAACCAGCCAGTTGGGCTTCCATTTGCCCTAAAACTAAATGTGTTGTAGGACATGTAAAACAAGAGTCTCTGAGAAGATATAAAGCATGCAGACCCCATTCTATGAGAGCAGCACAGACCCTAAAATCTCTGAAAGTTCTAAAATAAGTGCCTCAGAAATAGAACTGACTGGGAAAGACTTGTGCTGTCGTCCCATATTAGACACTAAGAGTCCTATATGTTCCTATAGGTCACTGACTAGATTCTGCTTTGTCTGACTTTGGCCTCAGTCTGATTGCCAAGCCCAAGCTGGTCTCGCACACACATATCTTTTCTTATCAGATGCCTCTCCATGTTGTTACAACCAGTCCTGCTGACCTGTTCCTGCTCCAGCCTTACTCAAACCTTAGCCCTAATCTTGTTTATCTCTAAAGTTCCCTAATGCTATGTTCCTCATCCACCCAACCCTGCTAGCTTTGCTCCAACTGGCCCAGTAGAAAGATACCTGAGCTGCTGCCTGAGCAATATAGAGGGTAGACAGCTATCACTTCATCCACCTGGTATTTTCCTTCTTGCTGGCTTCTCTGCAAAGGAAGCTTTCCCACCCACTTTCCATCAGTATGCACCTTCACCTTCATCCCTTCAGGATCCACATCAAATGTTACCTCTTCCAGGAAGCTTTCCAGACAGAAGGTTCACATAGCACTTTGTACATATATCTCTCCAAGATAACAGTTTAAATAATCACAATTATTTTTTCAATTTCTGTCTCCCCTTTATGATGACCTAGTTAAAAGCTGAGACTATTCCTTTCCTTTCCTCTGTGCAACCTTAGCATTTAGCACAGTACTTGACTCACTGTAGATGTTTAATACATTTTTTAAATATGTAAATATGGCTCTCTAGGTCACAACTTCCAGATAATTTGAAAATGTCACCCTGTTGGCCCCAGCACTATTTTCTTTTTACCAAGTAGGTCCAAGATATAAATTGAGAGGATCCTAAAATTAGTAGCCCCTTTCTTCGCCAAATATCTGCTATAAATGAAGTTGTGGCCATTTAGTCATCAACAACTTCCCTTCTGATACAATCAGCCTGCCCTTTTGGAGGTGCTGACCCTCCATCCACTATGTCACATGTTAAAATGGATCATTCTTGCCTCTTTCCAAGCAATGAAGAAATCTCATTATTGAAAACAAATCAGTCTTTTAAATGTTGCTAACAGTAGGGGAGGGGGCATGTCAACTACCAAACATAGCAGTTTCAGCAAACATATATGGGGGCACCCCCCAAAATTACATTTATTTATAAAAAATTGTGTATTTATTCTTACATATTTAAACTTTAGTCACCTTCAAAGTGCTCTGTGTTTGATGCAATACACTTATTGAGACTTTTTCCAAAAACTGCTCAAAACAGTTTTTGAATATTTCAATTTTGATGCCTTTCAGTACTTCTGCTATTTTTGTTTCATCTCTTCCACATCAATGAAATGTTTCCCTTTGAGAACTCTTCACCTGGGGAAACAAACAAACAAATATGTCTCTTTGGGGCAAGATCCGGGTGAATAGAAAGGGTGGGGCATGAGGGTCATGCCATTTTTGGTCAAAAACTGCTGAATACTCAGCATGGTGTGTGCAGGTGCATTGCCATGCCACGTATTGTTCCTGAAAACCAACCATCATGAAATGGGCAAACGCATTGAAAGAGTCTCCAAAAAAAATTCACTAAAGCCAAACACAGCCTCTCACAACAATGCCATCCAGTACACTGATGCAGATGGGGTTCTAGGACACTCACCCTGCAGGAGAAGCCTGTACTACAAGGGGCCCCCCTTCCAGAATAGCTCTTTTTTGAGGGGTGTTTCCTTTCATATAAGACCCCTTGACTCCACCAATGTTTCATACTGAGTAACCAGGTCCTGTACTATTGTTCTACTTCTTGAAAAAAATGCCATTGGGATTTTCATAGTGATTGCATTAAATCTGTATCTTGCTTTGGGTAATATGGCCATTTCAACTATGTTGATTCTTCTAATGCATGAATATGAGGTAGGTTTCCATTCTTCTTCTTCTTCAATTTCTTTTAATAATGTCTTATAGTTTTCAGTGGTAGGTCCTTCACTTCCTTTGTTAAGTTTATTCCTAAGTATTTTACTATTTTTTTGCAATTGCGAAAGTTATTGTAGCTTTTCATTTCTTTTTCTGAAATTTCAGTTTATAGGAATACAATGGATTTTTGCACATTAATTTTGTATCCTGTAAATTTACTGTATTTGTTGATGGTTTCTAATAAGTTTTTTGGTCAAGTCTTTAGTATTTTCTATATAAAGAATTATGTCACCTGCAAAAAGTGACAGTTTAACTTCTTCATTCACTATTTGGATGCCTTTTCTTTCTTTCCCTTGCCTGATTGCTCTGGCTAGAACTTGCAGGGCTATGTTAAATAATAATTGTGACAGGGAACATCCATCTTATTTGTCATATATGGCCTTTATTACGTTGAGGTACTTTCCTTTTATACCCATTTTATTAAGTGTTTTAATCATGAATGGGTGTTGTATGCTTATTGAATGCTTTTTTTCTGCATCAATTGATATAATGATACAGTTTTTATCTTTTATTTTGTTTAGGTGGTGTATCACATTGATCAGTTTGCATATTTTGACCATCTTTCTGCCCCTGGGATGAATCCCACTTGATTGTGATATATAGTACTTTTGATGTACCATTGTATTCTCTTTGCCAGTGTTTTGCTTAGGATTTTTGCATCTGTGTTCATCAAAGATATTGGTCTATAGTTTTCCTTTTTGTGTTGTCCTTATCAGGTTTTGGTATCAGGGTAATGTTGGCCTCATAGAATGAGTTGGGAAGTATTGCCTCTACTTCAATTTTTTGGAAGAATTTGAGGAAGACAGGTATTAATTCCTCTCTGAATGTTTGATAAAATTCACTTGTGAAACAGTCTGGTCTTGGACTTTTGCTTTTGGGGAGGTTTTGGATGATCATTTCAATTTCCTTACTGTTGATTAGTCTATTTAGATTATCCAGTTCTTGGTTCACTCTAGGTGAGCTACATGTTTCTAGAAATTTGTTTATTTTTTCTAAGTTATTGAATTTGGAGGTATATAGTCCTTCATAATATTCTTGTATGATCCTTTGTATTTCAGTGCTATCCATCATAATTTCTCCTCTGTCATTGCTTATTTTGGCTATTTGTATCTTTTTTGTTTTTACCTTTGTGAGCCTAGCCAAGAATTTGTCAATTTTATTAATTATTTTTTGAAGAACAAGCTCTTTGTTGCATTAATTTTTTCTATTGTCTTTTTGTTCTCTATTTCATTTTGTTCTGATCTAATTTTTATTATTTCCTTCCTTCTGCTGAGCTTGGGTTTCATTTGTTCTTTTTCTAGTTCTTTAAGATGTAATGTTAGGTTGTTTATTTGGGATTTTCTTGTTTTTTGAGATATGCCAATAATAATACACATTTCCCTCTTTATACTGCTTTCTCTGCATTCCAATAATTTTGATACAATGTGTTTTCATGCTTATTTGTTTCCATGTAATGTTTTATCTCCTTGTTTATTTCCTTTTTGACCCAGTTGTTCTTAATAGCATGTGGTTTAATCTCCACATATTTGTGGTTTTTCCCACTTCTTTTTGCACTTTGTCTCTAGTTTCAAAGCCTTGTAGTCAAAGAATACACTTGATATGGTTTCAATCTTCTTAGACTAGTTTTGTATCTCAACATATGGTCTATCCTTGGGAATGTTCCATGTGCACTGGAGAAGAATGTATAGTCTTACAGTCTAGGATGAAGTGTTATGTAAATGTCAATTATGCCTATTTGGTCTTCCTTCCATAGATTTGAAAAGTTCTCATCTACTATTTGTTTGAAAAAACTCTCTGTGCTCTTCTCACTTTCTTCTCCTTTTGCTATACCCATTATTCTTATGATGCAGTCCAATAGTTCTTGTAGAGTTCTCTCTTTTTTTAATTCTCATGTCTCTCTCTTCTTTCATCTGTGTCATTTCTGTATCTTCGATATCACTAGTTCTTTCCTCCATCTAGTCAGCTCTGTTTCCTAACCTAGCTATTTCATTCTTCATCTCTTTTGAGTTCTTCATCTCCAGAATTTTTCTATTTGGCTCTTTTTAATTCTTTCAATCTCTCTGGCAAAATATTCATTTTGCTTGTTGATTTTATTTCTAAGTTCATTAAACTGCCTATCTGAATTTTCTTGTGTGTCATTGTGTTTATTCAGAACTGCAAACTGGAATTCTCTGTCATTTAAGGCATGTATTTCCATGTCTTTAAGTTAATTTTCTGGGAATTTTTAATTTTCTTTTTGAGTAGCCTTGTTACCTTGGTTATTTATGCAAATAATGGTTTCTCTTTCTGGACATCTACAGTATATTCTGCAGCAGATATGAAGAGGTTTTTTATTTGTTTGTTTGTTTGTTTGTTTGTTTGCTTTCCAGTAGTGAGTGTTGGAGCATTTTATTTTCTCTCTTGAACTGCTGTATTCTTTTTTCTTTTGTGTTGTTCTATCTTCTCATACAATGAGAGCCTTCCTGGAAGTGGGCTTCTCCTCTGTGACCAGGTTGAATTGGTCTCAAGGCACCCCTCCTGTGGTAAGAACCTCTGGGACCCTCAGCTGTCCTGGGTGCATCCACTGGAATCAGTCAGGAAAGGGTGGGTGCTGGGAGAGGTGGCAGGTGTGTCTGTGGCTTGGGTAATAGCAGCTGCCAGTACACATCTGTTTCTTCCCTACAGCTCCTTCCCTGTTGTTGGATTTAGCCACACTGAGCATCTGCTGCTCAGGAGCTGTTTCCCAGTTCTCAAGGCTGCAAGTTTTCTGCTCTTTAACCCAACACTCACTGCTACAGTTTCTTCTGTGCTCACAGAAACACTGAGAGGGAGTGGGGGAGGAGAGTTCTGGGAGCTTGGGGGTAGGTGGCCCAGCTTTGTGTCTTTGTTTTCTGCCTGAAAGTGAGGGCAGTGATGGGGAAGGCTTTTAATCTTCTGTATTCAGGCTTTGCCCCAAGGTCCCTGCCCTGAATTCTGGATTCAGCTGTATTATATGCTGATCCCTGGGGCAGGATTGCAAGCCACAGAAGGCGCATCTGCCATTTCACTTCTTCTTTCTCCTAGGGTCACAGTGATCTCTGGCCTTCATTGTACACTGATGTTTCTGCACTTCTCTCTTCCCTCCTCTCCTGTTCACCCCGATTCACCCACCTTCAGATGTTCCTCAGCTATATTTGTGTGCTATGTAGAGAATATTTTGTTAAATTGTAGCTGTTTAATGTATTGTAACTTTCAGGGGAGATTTCAAGGAGTACCCCTCATGCCGCCATTTTAATGACCTATCTGGGGTGTCTTGTATTCTTAAGGAGGTGTTATAAGGTTATCAGAGAATGCTCAAATAACACTTCAGGGGGAAAAGCTACCCATGTTTTAAAACCAAAGGATACCTAGACAATGAGTAAACCCTCTGCAAGAGGCAAACACCACCTCAGCCCATACTCAGACTATTCTTCCAGAAAATACCTAAAATGTTGCACATAGGTCCATTTTGCTATCCTGCTGAGTTAGAATATCAACATGTGGTGGGGGGCGGGGGGGCAACCTAATGCAGTAGTTAAAAACATCAGCTTTGAAGTCAGGCAAATCTAGGCTTGAATCAGCTCCACCACTTGGCCTCAATGTGATTTGGGGCAAACTCTTTAATCTACTTAACCTTGGTTTTCTATCTTTAAAATGGAGATTAAAATGTCCTTATTATATTAAGCATTAAATGAGATATTATAACTATTAAGTATATGGTATTTAATTAATAGTCGATAAACAATATCACTACTATACATCTTTCCTCCACTATATTCTAGGGTCCTTTGTCAAAGATACAAACTGATATCACTTTTGAGGCCCTAAATAGCATCATCATCTAAGATTCTGAAACCCAGACACACCTTCTTGTCTAAAGCCAATCCATGTATTTCATCTGGTCTGGGGATCTATGGTATAGTTCGAGGATCATCAATCACCATCAACTCTGAAATAATGCTTAATACATGTATTATCTGTCATGATACCTATGATATCTAATCCTCTAGTTCTGATAAAAGAGATTTGATGAGGTAATAAACTCCCAAAGGGCAGGAATCAGATCCTCAATTGATCCCGCACCTGCCATACATTTGGAATATAATAAGCATTCAAATAATGTTTGGTATAATAGGAATGTAGAACTTCTTCCTTCCTCTATCCTAAGACTCTTGAGTTAATTAATTCAATTCAACATGTATCGAGTACCTCTCATGTATGAATCATAGTATTCAGTGCTCTGTATCTCAATATAGAGATAAGATACAACCCTTTGTGGGGTTTATATATTCTCTAACAGAAACAGAACCATTGAGGATTTCCAAGTTAGTTAGAACTATGACCCCTAAAGTTAGGTAGAATCTCAGCTCCCCTCAATGACCAGCAGTAGTAACATATTTATTATAAAATCTCTGATACTCATTTTTATTTTAAATCTCTGGGGGGGGGGGGGAAGGACTAGTAATATTTATCTCACAGGTTTGTTGTGAAGATTATATGACATGGTGTGCATGATGTATCTAACATCATACCTAGTCCTTAACATGCATTTAATAGGGTAACAATATTGTCCCATGTCCAGATCATAAGTCTGAGGCAGTGTCTGTCACATTTATCACTATATCTCAACATTTAACAGAGTAACTAGAACATAGTAGGCAGTGCATATTGTTTTTTTGTTTGTTTTTTGTTTGTTTGTTTAACGTCATGGGTTTACTCAGCCTCTCTCTTCTTCCATCTGGAACCTGATAACAAGAAAAAGAGTAAAACCAAGTGAAGTCTGTCAGATATATCATTACTTAATAAGCCTGGAATGATCAGACATAATTAAAACAAAACTACTTCTCAGGGTGACAAACATCCAGGTTAAAATCAGACTACAGGATCATGTTCAAGACATATCTTGGTCATGAGAACAGATGATGAGAGTTGGCCTGCATAATGCTCTCTTATTGTTTCAATTCTTCCTGAGCAAATTCTTCCTAGGTCAGCAGACCTTTGCGAGTCATGTCCTGGAGGAATGCTCTAGGAAGCCTGTGACCACGATGGATTCTCTGCCAGTTGTTTCCCTCATCCCTGAAAGCATTTGAGTCAGATAAGAAATAGGTTTGCCTGAAAGTTAAAGAGATATTATTGCAGTGATTTAAACACATAAGGGTTTGTTACGAGTATCATCAATAACAAGAAGTCTGAGAGTAGCAACTGCTGTCACCGATTCAGCTGCTCAGAGATTTCAGAACTACAGTTTCTGCAATACTCTTGACCTTTTTCTCATTGTCTTCAGTGTCCAAATACCAAGTCTATATTCCAGGCATTTAGAAGGAGAAAATGGGAAATGCAGAAAGTACAGCATCTGTAGCAGGAAAACAAAAGCATTTCTAGAAATCCCACACTACAATTTACATATCAGTGGTCAAAATTCTATCACATGGCCTTCCCTAGGTATGAGAGAGATCTGGAAATGTACAGAATTTTTTTTTCAGTTAGCCATATTGCTGCCCACAAAAAACTCAGTGAGTAGAACAGGATGAAAATGAAGATGGGGTAAACAACCAACTTCCTGACACTGGGAATGAATAACAGTCGGGGTTTCTTATTGAAATCTTAATTGTTAATCACCTCCTCTACCAAGCTGTTACAAAAATAAGAAGTCTTTCAATGGCTTTCTAAAGTCCAACTGTCCTTCAGCTTCTTGAATTAGAGCGCTACCCTTGTTACCAGTTCAGTGACAGTCATTCACCTTAGAAAAAAATGCTTTTAATGTAAGCGTGAGGTCAGTCTTGTCCCATGTTAAGAAAAGCTGTTTTTCTCCCCTCATAAAAAAACAACTCCAGACCAATAGAATAAACTAGACCAATATTTTTTTGCTATCTTACAGACCAAGATGGTGATTGAACTTTGCCTTTCTACACAATGGAGTCCATATCAGAAGCTTCACCACAGCCACACGGCTTTCCAACAAGTTAGAGCCTCTAAAACTGATGTATGAGTCTCCTCCTCGCACATGCCATCCTCATAACTATGAAAAAAATTATCTCACAGAATTCCAATATCCCAAGGTCAGTTTGGAAATACACCTAGAGCAGTCTCTAGAATCTCACATGGACCAAACAGCCAAAAGATGGGCCTCAAGATATCACTTGCAATGAGAAACCAAAATACAACCTCCCCAATTTTCCTAGATCTTTAAAAAGTTAGGCAATGATTTTACTCTCAATGAAAATTTCCAAACTCATTGCCTCTAAACTTGTCACTCTCCAAAAGCCTAGATAATTACTCCTTTCATTATATAGACCCAAGCACAAAACATTCCCCGTTTATCCAAATTTCAAGCTGATTCTCAAGACCAGTAGAAATGGCTACTTTATTTAGACTAGAAGGAATACTGCTACAGACCTAAAGCCTCCTTCCCAGCTATGTTCCTGTCACAGTGGTGGAGTGGGATAATGAGAAAGATACCACAGAACAGGAAAACAAGTAAAATCCCCACCTCCCTGAGGCCTAGAAGAAGGTTTCAATGAAACAAAATGGGGCTTTCAGACTCTGGTTCCACATACCTCTACACCTTCACCTTCTGCTACTTCCCCACTTTGTACTCTATTTCCCCATCAAGCCATGATCTCTGTAACCTATCTATTTCATGCATGTTTTTCCCCTGCCCAGAACACTCCTCCACCTCATTTCTGCCCTCTTTCAAGCTAACTCCTACTAGTTCTTTAGGACACAGCTTTGACATCATTTCTGGCTTAAATATCTCACCTCTGTGCTTCTATTCTATTTCCCTTATCAAGCATTTGTCATATCTACAACTGTAACACAACTATCCCTTGGCTGTTGGTACCATCCTCCCCTCTCCCTCAACCCACAGTAAACTTTATTGCATCAGTAGCTCTTCCTGCCTTATCACTAATGTATTCCTCATGTTTATAACTGTGTATGGCACATAGTAAGCACTCAGTAGAAGTTCACTGAATGAATGAGTGAGCTATCTAAAAGCAAGCACAGACACGTGGACTCATGTTTTCTCTCAGAACTTGCTGACCAGATTTTTCTCCAACTCAGATGTCTGCTGCTCACTCTGCTGCTAAGATTATGCAGATGACAGGAAGAGAATATAAAGGATTCACGGTGTAGCACCACAACAAGGGAAACAACTCATTAGTAGTTTAACTGGTAAAGGGTCAGAAGCATCACATTGTATGCTGTTAATCAATGTGTCTGAGTAAGTTTCTTTATAGGTTTAATGATTGTTTTATCTTGTTTTCTTTTGTTTACAAGTATTCTCATATTAATTTCTTCTGATCAGTTACAGCTGGTTTTGTCCAAGGCAATTTTAAACATCTTGTATAAATTCAACTACTGCCATGTCTTTAAAGAGAAATAAGCATACTAGAATAATTACAGTCCCCAGGCAAATCATAGTAGCATTTTGTCATTAAAAAATAGAGGGGAGTTTTAGTAAAAATGATGGAGTCAGTAAACACTGTGCTCATGTCCTCCCATGACCACATCAAAATTACAACTAAATTATAGAACAATCAACCTGGTGAACCATCTAATGACTACACAAACAGAAGTCCTATAACTAAGTATATAAAGAAGAAGACACATGGAGACTTGTAGGAGAGGCAGAGATGTGAAATAAGTTGGCCCCACACCATGGGTGGTCATTGATAATCAAGAGGGATACCTCAGCTGTGGAGATCTCCCCTGAGGAGCAAGGAGGCCCAGCTCCACACTGTGCTCCCAAATCCAAAGCACCAGTACTAGAAAGAAGAATGCCCACAATATTTAACTGTGAAAATTAGTGGGGGTTCCATTTATTTGGGTGAGACAAAAGGCTTTTGGAAACCCAGGAGTCCTCTTTTAAAACCTGCACACAGACTCACTCACTTACAGGCATCTATCCTGGGGCCCAATGGAGGGACAGTGTCTCAGGGGGCACCAAGGGCATACAGGAAAAAACTGAGTTGTATGGCTTTGGGGCGAGGACTAGAGGGATAGCCATCATTATCCATGTGTTGAGCTCTCCTCCAGTGTAGCCAGTGGACAGGAGTCATCTTTCTTGTGCTGAGCCCTCTCTCACCCAGCCAAATCTGAAACTACATTGTCCTGGTGAACACCTCTTTCCCTACCCTGATGACTACCTGAGACTCTGCCCCACCCAACTTGCAAACTTCTAGTGACTCTTTCAGTAGCAGGGAACCAGCTTTGGCATGAGCTGCAGTATTTCTTTAAAAATCTCAGAAGTCCACAGGCCACAGGAAGGTGATAGCTGGCCTCAATGTGCCTCTTACTGAGTGGCCCCAGGCTTGGCACTACCACCAAATCTGAATCTGCATCAACCAGGTCAATACCACACACCCCACCCTGGTGACTCCTTGAAACACTCGCTTCACCCAACTCACTTCTCAAGACTTTTTAAATAGCTAAGCCTTAAGGACAACCAGCAGCGGGTGTATAATGTGGCCACTCCCACATGCTTCCAGACTGGCATAGGCAGGGACAAACCTTGGATTGCTTTATAGCTTCTACCACTTACCCCAGGCCAGTCACGAGCAGTGGCTGACCTTGACCTGCACAAGAGCCTCCCAAGAAGCCCAAGAACCAACATACCCAGTGGCTGGTTTCAGACCACAACAGAGCACTACCTGATTAGCTTGACAAACAGCACACCCAAAGGATGGACTCAGCAGTCACTGCTAAGATAAATCCCACTCCATGGAGTGAACCCCTGCACAGCAGCTCACTATAGTCATAGCCAAACCTCACAGCCAGTCAATCTGAGAGTCAACCAAACCTACTGATGTTCCAACAGCAATCAAGGCTGAACTACAAGAAGAGAATATACAAAACTCACACAAGAGTCATTTCTGGAGCACCTGACTTGGGTGATCAGGATGACCATGTCACTGAGACCCACAGAACACCTGTTACATAAGGCCACCCTGCAAAGACTGGGAGATGTAGCAGATCTATCTAATACATAGCAACAAACACATAGAGGTGGCCAAAAATGAGGAGGAAAAACACATGTCCCAAGTTAAAAAAAAAAAAAAAAAAAAGGAAAAACAACTCCAGAAAAAAACTTAAGTAATAAAGAAAAGAAATCTATCAGACACACAGATTTCAAAACACTGGTGATAAGGATGTTCAATGATCTTAGTGAGAACTTCCAGAAAAAAATAGTAAGCATAAAAAAGGACAATGAAACCATAAAAGAGAACCAGTTAAGAATAAAGAATACAATAATCGAAATGAAGAAAACACTAGAAGAAATCAACAGCAGATTAGATAAAGCAGAGATCAAATCAGTGATTTGGAATACAAAAAGGCAGAAAACATTCAATTGTAACAACAAAAAGAAAAATAATTTTAAAATATGAGGATAGTTTAAGGGACTTCTGAGACAACATCAATCGTAACAACATTTGCATCACTGGGATACCAGAGGAAGAAGAGAGAGCAAGGAATTGAAAATCTGTTTCAAGAAATAATGACAGAAAACTTTCCTAGTCTGGTGAAGGAGATAGACATGTAAGTCCAGGAAGTGCAGAGAGTCCCAAACAAGATGAAACCAAATAGGCCCACTCCAAGACACATGACAATTAAAATGGCAAAGATTAAAGATAATGAGAGAATCCTAAACACAGCAAGAGAAAGGCAGCTAGTTACACACAAGGGACCTCCCAAAAGACTGTCAGCTGATTTCTCAAAAGAAACTTTGCAAGCCAGAAGAAACAAAACATTCAAAGTCATGAAAAGCAAGGACCTACAACCAAGGCTACTGTACCCAGCAAGGCTATAATTTAAAATTGGAAGACAGACAAAGAGCTCCCCAGACAAGAAAAAGCTAAAGGAGTTCATCACCACCAAATCAGTATTGCAAGGAATGTTAGACATCTTGAAGAAGAGGAGGGGGAAAAAGAACATAAACGGGAACAATAAAATGGCAGTAACCATGTGTCTATAGGCATGAGACTCACTTCAGATCAAAAGACACACACAGAATGAAAATAAAGACATGGAAAAAGATATTTTATGAAAATGGAAGTTTTAAAAAGAAAGCTGGGATAACAATACTTACATGAGACAAAATAGACTTTAATATAAAGGCTATAATAAAAGACGAAAAAAAGGACTATTTATAATGATAAAGGGATAAATCCAACAAGAGGATATAACTCTTATAAACATTTATATACCCAATATAGAAGCACCTAAATATATAAAGCAAATATGGATGGACATAAAAAGAGAGATCAACAGTAATACAATTATAGTAGGGGAGTTTAACACCCATTGACAACAACAAATGGATTGTCCAGACAGAAAATCAATAAGGAAAGAGTGGCCTTAAATGACACATAAGATCAGATGGATTTAGTTAATATTGTTACAGCATTTCACCCCAAAGCAGCAGAGTATACAGTCTTTTCAAGTGCATATGGAATATTTTTTAAAATAAACCACGTTAGTCCACAAAACTAGTCTCACTAAATTCAAGACAGTTGAAATCTTATCGATCATCTTCTCCGACCACAATGGTATGAAACTAAAAATCAGTTACAAGAAAGAAACTGAAAAACACACAAACACATGGAGGCTAAATAACATGCTACTAAGTAATGAATGGGTTCATAATGAGATCAAGAAAAATATCAAAAGATACCTAGAGACAAATAAAAATACAATGATGCTAAATCTGCGGAACACAGCAAAAGCTGGCCTAAAAGGGAAATTGATAGAAGGCCTTCCTCAAGAAACAAGAAAAATCTCAAATAAATAATGTAACCTTATACCTAAAAGAACTAGAAAGAAAAAAAAAAAAGAAAAACAACAAAGTCCAAAGTAAGTAGAAGAAAGGAAATAATGAAAATTGAGTGGAAATAAATGAAATAGAGTCTAAAAATTAATACAAAAGATCAATGAAACCAAGATCTTGTTCTTTGAAATGATAAATAAAATTGATAAACCTTTAACAAGACTCATCAAGAATAGAGGACCCAAATAAATAAAATCAGAAATGAAAGAGGAGAAATGACGACTGACACCACAGAACTACAAAGGATTATAAGAAATACTATAAACTATTATATGCATGAGCCAACAAATTGGACAATCTGGAGGAAACAAATAAATTCTTAGAAACATAAAATCTTCCAAGACTGAATCATGAAGAAACAGAAAATTTGAACTGACCAATTACTAGTAATGAAATTGAATCAGTAATAATAAAAAAAAAAAAACTCCCACAAACAAAAGTCCTGGATCAGATGGCTTCATAGGTGAATTTTACCCAACATTCAAAGAAGAATTAATACCTATCCTTCTCAAACTATTCCAAAAAATTCAAAAGGAAGAAAGGTTCCCAAGCTGATTTAATCAAGCCACCATTACCATGATTCCAAAACCAAAGACATTACAAAACAAAAAAAGATGTATAGGTCAATATCCCTGATGAACATAGATGTAAAACTCCTCAACAGAATATTAGCAAAGAATTTTGCAATACATTAAAATGATCATACACCATGATCATTTTTATCTCATTTGATCCTGTAATGCAAGATTGATTCAATATTTGCAAATCAATTAATGTGATACAGCACATAAACAAAATGAAGGATAAAAATTATATGATTATATCAATAGATGCAGAAAAAGCATTTGATAAAATCTAGCATCTATTTATGATAAAAACTCTCAGCAAAGTGGTAATAGAAGGAAAGTACCTCAACATAATAAAGGCCATATATGACAAACCCATAGCCAACATCATATTCAATGATGAAAATCTAAAAGTGTTTTCCTTAAAACTAGGAACAAAACAAGGATGTCCACTTTCACCACTTTTATTTAACATAGTATTGGAAGTTCTACTATAGCAACCAGACAAAAAAAAAGAAATAAAAGGCATACAAATGGGAAAGGAAGTATAACTGTCATTATTTGTGGGTGACATGGTACTATAGAAAAAGAACCCTAAAGATTTCACACACACACAAAAAAAAAAATAGAACTGATTAATAAATTTAGTAAATTAGGATGATACAAAATTAATATTAAGAAATTGCTTGTATTTTTAATACATAAATAAGGAACTATCAGAAAGAGAAATTAAGAAAAAAATCCCATTTACAATTGCATCCAAAAAAAACAGTAGGAATAAATTTAACCAAGGAATAAAAGACCTGTACTCATAAGACATTGAAGAAAATTATAAGACATTGAAGAAAGAAATTGAAGAAGATACAAATAAGTGAAACTATATACTGTGTTCATGGATAGGAAGAATTAACATCATTAAAATGTCTATACTGCCCAAAGCAATGTATACAGTCATTGATATCCTTACCAAAATACCAATGGCATTTTCACAGAATTCGAATAAATAATCCTAAAATTTATATGGAACCACAAAAGACCCAGAATAGCCACAGAAATCTAAAGAAAGAGGAGGCATCATGTTATCAGATATCAAACTATATTACAAGGCTACAGTAATCAAAATAGCATGCTACTGGCAATAAAAACAAACAGATCAATGAAAAGAATAGAGAGTCAAAATAGATCTATGCTTATATAGTCAATCTATGACAAAAGAGGCATGAATCTATAATGGAATAAAGACAGTTGATTCAATAAATGGTGTTGGGAAAATAAGACAGATACATGCAAATAAAAAATAAAAAAGGAAACAAGACTACCTTCTTACACCATATACAAGAATAAACTCAAAATAGATTAAAGATTTAAATATAAGACCTGAAACCATAAAACTACTAGAAGAAAACATAGACAGTAAACTCTCTGACATTTCTCTTGGGGATATTATTTTTGATATATCCCCCAGATAAGGAAAATAGAAAAAAAAATGAACAAATGGGATTACATGAAACTAAAAAGATTTTTTTTTTCACAGCAAAGGAAACTTCAACAAAACAAAAAGACAACCTACTAAATGGGAGAAGATATTCACCAATGATACATCTAATAAAGGGTTGATATCCAAATTTTATGAAGAACTCATACAACTCAACACCAAAAAACAAACAATTGAATTTAAAAATGAACAGAGGACATGAATAGACATTTCTCTAAAGAGAACATAAAGATGGCCAATAGACAAAGGAAAAGTTGCTCAACATCACAAATAATTAGAGAAATGCAAATTAAACCCACTTCACACTTCTCAGAACGGCTTTCATCAATAAATCAACAAACAAGTGTTTAGTGAAAATGTAAAGACAAGGAAACGCTCCAACACTGTTGTTGGGATTGCAAATCGGTGGAAAACAGTTTGGAGGTTCGTCAAAAATTCAAAAATAGAACTACCTTATGACCCAGTAATTACACTTCTGAGTATTTATCTGAAGAAATCCAAAGCACTAATTCAAAAAAATATATGTAACCTTATGTTTACTGCAGTGCTATTTACAATAGCCAAGATATGGAAGCAACACAAGTCCCCATTGATAGGCTTTTGGATAAACAAAATGTGGTACATATATAAAATGGAATATTACTCAGCCATAAAGATATAAAATCTTAACTATTTGCAACAACATGGATGAACCTAGAAAGTATTATGCTAAATGAAATAAGTCAAACAAAGAAAGTCAAATACCATATGATTTCTCTAGTATGTGGAATCTAAAGAACAAAATAAACAAACAAAACGGAAACAATCATAGATACAGAGAACAAACTGAAGCTTAACAGACGAGAAGGGGTTGGGAGCCTGGGTGAAAAAGGTGAAGGGATAGAGAAGTACAAATTGGTAGTTAAAAAATAGTCATGGGGATGTAAGGTACAACATAGAGAATATAGTCAATAATACAGTAGACTCTCAGTTAACCAGCACCCATGGGGATTTGTAGATGTCAGATAAATGTAAGTAGTCTCTCCATGAACCAGAACTCCAACAACTGGCATCTCAAGCAATCAGCAAAAACTTTTTGCTGGTTCCTTGACAGTGCCAGTTGCTGGAGTTCTGGTTAACAAAGAGTCTACTGTAATGTAAAAAGTTTCTTAAACTTTAAATTACAATTCTAAAATCTTTATATCAAATTGTTTCCATTAAAATTGAATGAAAGAATTGTTTCTTTGCATCCTTTTGCCAATCTACTGAGGACAAAATGGTATATCAATTTTGTATTTACCTGATGTCTGAAAAATATGTATTAAATAAATAATTTTACTTTTAAAAAAGGCCACACTGTGACAAAAAAAATGAAATAAATACCATAATGTTGGGTGAACCTCAACAAGTCACAGAGAGAAGAAATGGGGGAAAACATAAAATGAGTTGTTTTGCTTTCTGATTTGAGACTATCTCCCCACAAGTCTGACTGAATCAAAATCTATGTTTCAGTGGGTTAGTCTTGTCACAACCACGCTATTGGGACATCTGGGGACATGGAGTCAGATCCTCCACTTTGTTCTCTCCTTCAAATAATACAACCAAAAGCACCAGTGAATATTAATCTCTGCCATCACTAGCCTGTCGTAGCACAGGTTTCAAAATTCTCAAAACATTTACTGCACTCTACTAGTCATTAAAGACGGAAGTGTAAGTATCCACTGCCGCAAGTTGTGAACTCCTAGAGGGATCCTTCACAACCCCAGCAATCCGGTGCAGTGCCTGCTATGTCTCTCGTTATTGTTTGGAGGAGATAGGTGGCTGTCAGATAGAACTGGAATGTTGAGCATTTAATTAGAGCTCACTAAATATATTTCATTGCTTAATTGATGTTTAATTCTATGACATCAACAACAGTAGATTCTAATAACTATGCTTTTCATTATATTCCCCGATATGATTGTTTTTGCTATTGTGTAGCTTGAGTGTTTTTAGTTATCGAATTGCTATTGTATAGCTTGAGTGCTTTTAGTTATCGAATTGCTTTGAAATTCCATTAACTTTTACTTTCTCTCTAGTGTGCTCATTCATTTTATCCATGAAATTTGACTAATGAGAATTGATTTTTTTTCTCCTAAGAGTCATTTTCTTGCTATATCTAACCCATATTGCTAACGCATAGGTTTTAATGCAGTTATTTCTGGTGCTAAATTTGTAAATTCTGCTTATATTTTTTATACTAGAAGAACATTGCTTTGCATCTTTCTGGAGGTATTTAATCTATAATGTTATGTCCCATTCCAGGAGAATTTTCATTTCTTTTTTAGCAGAAACTCAAATGACATTATTACTATCTAATTCAACAAACATTCAAATGCCCTTTATGCTTCAAGTCTTCGGGGGCAACTGTTGCTGTTACTTTTTATAGCAATGACCTAGGAATTATTCATGATATAAATAGGCCTTAGTACTACCCAGGGCACAGGGAAGATACCTTGGTTATGCTTGTCTTTGGTCACATCTACCTGCTCTTAACTCTGTGTGACCTTGAGCAAATTGCTGGACATCTTTGAGCTTCAGTTTCCTCGTTTGTACTTGAGTCACACACACAGTGTTATTAAAAGATTGATATTTTAAAAAATCTTTGAAAAAGTTCCAGGAAAGGTGCCTGTGATGTAATAGGGTGTTAAACATCTTCCCTAATCATCTTTCTCAGATCCTCCTTTCTCCCTAGTCCTCTTCTATACCCTTAGGGCCTTGTTGTCAACTAGCTAATGATCTTTTAGTAGGGTACTTTCAATAGAGGACTCTGAAAGCCTAAAAAAAAAAAAAAAAGAAAAGAAAAAAAAGAATGTACAAAAGAAATAAATTTGGGGCATTGGGAGAGGTGATAGGAGAGAATTCTGGGTCAGAAGAACCACCAGATCTCATCACACTGCATTGTTTTAGATTTAGAATATGGTTTCTGCCTTCACCCAGGGGCCTGCCCTCTGGCCTCACTTTTACATCAGGCAGAAAGGAAACGAAAAGTTCAGTTTTTCAGGATATTTAAAATTAGATGAGTCGCTTGAGAACAGTACAACCTCCTTCTGAATTTTGGCCACAGGGTTTCATATCACTCTAATGAGAGGAGAACAAGATAAAAAAAATAAAAGCTTTTAGAATTTAAAGACATTGTGGAGTCTCTGAAGCAGGTGTGTTAACTATCGGAATATTATCATTCCCCAAGCCCCATTCTCTTGAAAGCGTGTAATAATGGTATACTTTGTAATTCAGTGACAAAATAATATAATGATGGGTGGGGTTAGAGGTACCTTACAGCTTTCCAATTCTCCTGTGAAGTGGAAATTTTCTATGAGGATTTTAAAATACTTCTTATTCTCATTAAGTGTCATTTCTGCTATTCGGCAGTAATTAAATGGAAAGAAAAATGTCAAGAATGATAAATTACTATTACAAGTTATTCTTTCTTTTCTTTTCGGAAACTAGTCAACCCTGTACCATGAGATTCTAAAATATTAACTTTAGGGGTATTGAAGGAGAAAGACTTCCTGCTATGTTATTTTCAATAATGTCTCGAATCCACATAAATTGTAAGGTCTACGATTTAAATACAATCCACAGTGTCTGAATACCCCATGTTTATTCAATTTCATTTGGAACTACTTGACCCTGCAGAAGTGAGTTACTGTAGCTGAAACAGGCATACCTGACCCAGTTTGCTATATGAGTAACAGGAAATAATTTTTCATTGCAATATTCAACATAGGCAATAAATGGAGGTTAGTTAATGATTTTTCTGAATAAAGTCAATCGTTATTAAAGATTTTAAGAGACAGATTTCCAAGAACTTCTGGCATTTCCATTGAATCCAAATAAAGCCTTAGGGATCATAAGGAGGAACATTAAAAGCCAATTGCTTTTTCTGAGCATCGTATTACAGACTGTAAGTCTCGTCATTTGAAATAATCAAATTTCCAGCTTATTTCTCAAACAAACAGAAGTTAAGAAAATAAGCAAGGCGGAGGTGTAGAGCAATTTAAAGACCTCAACAATTGATTAGTTTTGGGTAACCATATCCAATTGCAAAGAAGGTGTGTGTGAAATGTAGAAACATAGTTTTCAAATCAACAGTGTGTATTAGTTAGGGTTCTCCTGAGAAACATAACCAAAAGAAATATATACCTGTATCTATACCGATAGATAGAGATTTACGATATTATGAGGAATTGGTTCACATAATTATGGGGGCTAAGTCCTGTCATCTGCAAACAAGAAATCCAGGAAAGCCAGTCATGTATTTAGTCCAAGTCTGAAGGCCTGAGAGCCAAAGTGCCAACACTTTCACTACATATAGGGGAATAATGGGAAAATTAGTTGATGACAAGTAAACGAACAGAATAATTAACCCTAAAGATACTATAATAGCTGACATTAATTGAATATTTATTATATACCCAGCTCTGTTAATATTTACAATCACATTTTATATTCACAGGAAACCATTTTGCAAATAAGGAACCTGTGGCCCAGAGAGTTTAAGTAGCCTGCCCAGTGTCATTCAGCAATAAGAGGTCAGTAGTTTTGACCAGAGTCATTGCTTTTGTAGGGGGATTGTCGCCCCCCTACTTCGCCGATCGCCCCCCAGTTCTTCCCCTTTTCTTCTCCCCTTTTCTTCCTTGAATACCCGCTCCCGCCAGCCCCAGCCTGTGAGTCTAAATTACCCCTCTCCGCTTGTGCTCAGGGCTCAGACTTTGGAAACAACCCTTCCGAGCCCTCCGGCCTAAAATAAACAACCTGAACCTGCAAGTGCAGCCTGGTCTTTCTGACAGGGAATGGGGAGAACCTTCCACAACATTCGGAAGGTACAGCCTTTCTGCAACACTTTTAACCTCAATTCAATACAGTCCTCTCATTTCATGAGGAGCAAGGATCATACCCAAGAGTGGAGGAGGGAACTCGCAGAAGATGAAAACTCTGACAAGTTTTACCAGATTTATTATAATATTTGCTAAAAACATTTACATAAATAAAACTCAATTTTTTTTAGGTTCTGCCAGGAAAGTTGCAATTAAATATTGTGCAAAAAAAAAAAGAAAGGATAGCTAACAATGAAATGGCCCAGTTCTTTAAGAAAAAACAATTTGGGGGGCAAATATTAATAGCTTGTAATAGATTTGAGAATATTTCAGCCTTTGGGAATAAAAGAATGTTAAAAACAGAGGACCTGCATTTCAAACTTTATTATGTGTTTCTTATCTCTACATCATTCCTTTCAACCACTAAATTCACAGTTTATTGACTTAGATTCTAAAAGTTTGCCATATTAGTATGCCTGTATTTTATTATGCAGTTAAAAACAAGAATATAAAAATAAACATTTTAGGCTTTATTCAAATCAAATTTTCTAAGTATTCCTCTCAGTAAAAGAAAAAAACTTTACACTTTTTTTTTTGGTTTTATTTTTTTACAGTGGAGCTTACCTAAAATAGTAAGTCAGGGATATAGGATTAAAAACTTGTGAATTTATGCTCTTTTTCAACAAAAATTAATTAACTACACTCTGGCAGCACGGTCTAACTCACTAGCATTCCTTCCCCCTATTTCTTCTTCAGCTCTCCCCATTCTCTTTCTATCTCCTGAAATCCTGCTAATTCCCACATATTAACAATTAATATGATACTCCAGTCCATAAGGATCAATCACTTCTTGCCTCTGCACAGTGTAAAGCAATCAGTTGAATTTTGGCGTTGTCGTATATTGTGGCAGACAGGCTTTACGATGGCCCCTCAGGATTCCCATCTCCTGGTGTTCATGCCTTTGGGTAATTTCCTCCCCTTGAGTGTGAATGAGAACTGTGACTTACTTCTAACTAATAGAATATAGCAAAAGTGCTGGGATGCTACTCTGCCGCAACCTGCACGGGTGAACAGGTGAACCGGAGGGGAGGCGATGGGGAATGAAGAAATAAACACACAGACACAGACATAGGCAGAAAAGCTGGGACCGGGTGGTTCTCTGCGCTCTGATGGAGACACAAAGAACTCGTCTAGCAGCAGCAAGTTTATTTTATAAGGTGGGCAAAACAAGTGAGATCATAGGGGTAAATCAGTAAAGCGAGACTGGAACGTACATCTTAACTGGACAAATAGTTACAGATAACTGCATTTAATCAATAGTTTGGTACATGTTGCTAAGGTATGAGTGATTATATTATTATTATTCTCTTCAAGGCAGGCAGGCCACACGTTATGTCTCAAATCATTCCCAGAGACCAAACAACCTTGCTCCCAATGTCATATTTTACCTCCCAAACCAGAAACCACACTCCGAGCACTGTCCTTGTGCACCCAGGTCTGGGCTGCCTTGCAAAACCCTTGAACTGTGGACTCCAAGCACACAGGTAGCCTTGCTAAAACCTGTTTTCTCAAAGGACCTGGCTTCTGGCTCACGCGCTCCCTACACTACTCCCTAGGTTACATTTAATTATATAAAATTCCATCTTCCAGCAGACTCACTCTAGAAATTCTCCTTGATTATTTGATGAGTTAAGTAGTGATATTGGAAAGCCCACGGAGGGGGGCCTCCAGGAACATGGGCCACCACTAGGAAGTGATGATAGCCTCCAGCGATCGACAAGAAGCTGGACCTAGGAGTTCCCTGATGGTGTAGTGGCTTAAGGCTTCGGCGTTGGCGCTGTCAGCGCTGCGGCCTGGGTTCGATTCCCAGTCAGGGAGCTACCCACATACCAAAAAGCAAAAAAAAAAAAAAAAGAAGAAGAAGAAGCTGGACCTCTTGACAAAGTGGGCAGAAGGGTGGATGTGAGCACGAGGGGAGGGCTAGTCCCGGTCCAATATCAGCTGCCTGTCAATTAAAAAGATAAAGAGAAGGGCTGTGGGAAAGGGAACTTGCCTGTATAGAGGACCGTTAACAGATGCCCTGAATCTAGGAGTAAGCCCTGGCCCATTGTCAGTGACTCACACTGAAAGGGGGGAAAGTCTCACCTATTCAACCACAGGCCCTGCTTCCCAAAATCATGTTATGGAGCTTTGGCCCTTTTCAGAAGGGTCCTGCAGGAAAGAAAGGGATAGGAGCTTACACCCAGAGACACCAAAGTTCCCAAACAATGGAAGTGGGGGCTGCTTCTTGCTCTTGGGTCAGCCCACTCCACTTTCTCAGAGAGTACTTTTTAACTAACTCTACTATAATTAACTTTTCTATATTTTCACAAACTGTCCTTTGACTGAATTCTTTCCTTCCAGGGACAAAGAACGGAGGGAAAACCACCATTTCACAGCACCACTCTGACCTACCAATGCAAGGAAATGAATTCTGCCAATGATCTGAGGGAGCTTAAAAGCCTTCTTTCCCAGCCATGCCTCCCGGTGAAAAGGTACAGCCTGTGCAACTCCAAGAAGTGGACCTAGTTAAGCCATGTCCAGACTCTTAATCCACAAAAATTGTAAGATAATTATTTTTTGTTTTAAATTACTAAATCTTTGGAGGGGGTTTTTTTGCTTTTTTTTTTTTTTTTTTTTTTTTTTTTTTTTTTTTTTTTTTTTTTTTTTTTTTTTTGCTTTTTGGTATGTGGGTAGTTCCCTGGCTGGGAATCGAACCCAGGCCGCAGTGTTGACAGTGCTGAAGCCTTAAGCCGCTACACCATCAGGGAACTCCCTAAATCTGTGGTTTTTTATGCAACATGAGAAAACTAGTACACATTTTTCTCTGAAATCTTCAACCCAAATGCCTCGCACTGAAAACTCCCATTCTTCCAATTCTGTCTCTTAATTTCCTAATTTCATAGAATCCTCCAGACCCTGATGCCCCTTCTTCTCGTCTATTTTTAACTTCCTCTTGGATGTAGAATCTTCCATATTCAATTTATGGTTCATCACTTCATCCACTTGCTTGCCAATATCTTCATTATCTCTTATGGCTAATACCTGGCAAACCCTCAAACCTAAATAAATCCAACTATTTTCCTTCTCCATTCTTACCTTGTGATTAAGAAAGTTGTTCAACTGTACAAATTGATGCTGCTGAAAATTCATGGGTACAGAAACATTTGTTTTATTAAAAATAATAAATGTGTGTGCCTTTTGCAAAAAATGTGAAACAGTGATTGACAAAATACTAGACGCATGTTTAAATGAGAATTTTCTCCGCTGGTGGATAATGCAAAAAAAATGATATTTTCGGTACTTAGGTACTGCTATTTGAACTAGATTTTTAAGCCTACATACATTTAACTTTTCAGTCATTCCTGATATGCCTGGTTCAAGGAAGTCCAGGAAATGGGTATTCTAAGAATGCTTCCTTGGAATTCAGCAGAAGTCATGTCATAGGCTTTCATTCTCTTTTCAGAAATAGTAATATTTTTTCATGTTATTTGGTGGAAAAAGCTACTTTGGTATTGTGATTTGCTTTGTCTTAAAGTATTACCAGTTAGAATGCTAGTGGCCCCAAAGGGCATAATGAAATTCTTTTAATGATTGACAGTCCTAGGGAGTGTGAAAGGTACAGCTAAACATTTTGTCAAATGTATTAGATTGATTGTTCTCTGTTACTGTCCTTGCCATGTACTAATAAGAACTCTCCCTGCTTTTCCCCCCACAGATGTTCCTAAGTGCACCATTTCTATTTTATTTCAGATATAGAGAATCCAGAAAGTAGGCAAATAGTATTATGTTAATGAATTCTACATGTTTTATAATATTAATTTAACCACTGATTTAAACAATTACATTAAATAATTAGTACTGAAATGGAAAACTACTGACAAAGCTATTTAATGTAAATTCTATAGACTGTTTAATGTAAATTCTGCGAACTCCCACTTCCGCATTCCTTCCACCAGTTGCCTAATGTATGCATTTAGCTTCTGTAACCCCGCTTGTTTATCACACCAGCCAGCTCCCACCCCAACCCTATAAGAGTGCAAAAAACCTGTTAGTCAGGGCTCAGAATTTGGACACTGTAACTCCTCTGAGCCCACCGGTATATAAAACTGGTTCTCCAACTCTCCGAGTGCCATTTGACTTCCTTGGTTACCTGTCCTGCCACAACAGTATTGTATATGCAGGACAGCTTGGTCATCTGAGAGCTAGAGTGTTTTACAAATGTATGGGTATGTAATCTTAAATAAAAATTTTGTATTTTGTTTTTATTTGTAAGTATGGCAAGGAATTTTCTACTTTCTCATTTTTTACTTCCCTAAAATATCTAAATTATTCTTTTTCTCTCTCTAGCATTTGCTGTTTTATTTTTTTCTCTCTTCTTTTCTTTTCTAACAGTCTCACAAAGATAGCCCTAAGATATCTAAATCTAGATCCAAAATATAAGTTTTATTTTCTTTTTTCATAGGAATTATGTTTCGTTGATAATGGGCCATAAAATAATGTTTAAAAATGAATACAGTATTTATTTATTCATCACTCTTTCTAGAGCAAGCTTTATGGAAAGCTATGAATTCACTTTGGTAATGTGCCTGCCTGAGTCTGTGAAGTAGGTGAAGTGAACCGTAAGTTTCTTTTATTCCCTGTCTACACTCTTTCCATCCTTTCAGCAATCACCTCCTATATCAGAGGAAAAAATGCTGTCTGACAGCTAGCTACCAGCCTTGGTTCCTTTTCATAAGAACCCATTCATTCAACAAACGTCTACTGAACACTTAATATATGAAAGACGCTGTGGTCAAGTGGAGCTCCATTTCTCATTATGCCCTTACCTCTGCCTGGAATAGCTTCCCTCTACATATTGTTTTTTGTTTTGTTTTGTTTTGTGTTTCCCTCTGTGTATTGTGCTTCACCTGATTTGAACTGGCTAGCTACTCATCATTCAAGTTTCAAATTGATCAGCACTTCCTCTAGGAAGCCGTCCTTGACAGAGTTCAGTGCTCCTCCCAAGGGGTCCTACGGCACTTTTATTCAGTCCTTTTGCATCACTTTGTCTTACAGTTATCTGTGCACTTTGTGACCATAATTAGACTGTAGACTTTTTTTAATTGAGATTCCCCCATGCCTAGCAGAGGACCTGACACATCAGTGGGGCTGAATACGGGGTCAGAGGGCAGTTCCAGTGCTATGGGAATCAAAGAAGCAATAGATTAATTTTCCTGGAAGAGTTATAGAAGGCTTGGTGACTTATGAAGGACTTCGTAGGACAGATACTTTGGAAAGAAGACATTTCAAATGAAAATATGAGCCAATAATGAAGTAGGTTTTGCAAAGTTGTGGAAGATAGTGTAGATTGGAACTAGCATGCAGAAGGCATTCTGTCCTGATTTTCTACAGTCAAATATATTCTTAAAATAGATTGAGGCAAAACCAAAAATAAAGTAAAATTCATCAGTGTCTAGCTTCCATTGAAAGTGCTTATCCATATACATTCTCCGTGCTTTTCCTCAAACTACTCTTACTAACCTGATATCTACCTGAAATGACTTTGCAGCCATGGTAAAAGTCCAGAGTTTAGCCATGCAACAAGGTCTTAGTATTTGTCAAGTCCTCTATAAAACTCATAGTATTGATGATGATGACAATGATGATAACAACTGCTAATTATTGAAAACCTATCATGTCCCAGGCAAATTCAGTATACTTCCAGTAACCTTATCAACCCCCAAATATAGGAATTTTAACCTCCATTTTATAAAGTGGGTAGCAGACTTAGAACTCTGGTTAAATAGAACGTAACCAGTTTTCAAACTAAGGTCCATTAACTCCAGTGCCTACACCCTCACACCACCTGCTTCCTGGGCTTTCCTTCTTCTGGACCCCCATAGCACCTTATCCACGTGTCAGTCACAGCAACTGCCATGTCTTTCTTATAATTATGTTTGTCCCATACTAATGCTCCCTTCTTCAGTGAGCTCCTTATTTTGAAAATCTTGTGTGATCCCACCAATGACCAAGCAGTGTATAAATTATTCAGTGTGGTCAATAGGTAATTATTTAATGAAAATACTCTAAAGGTCATTCTTTATAAAATTTCATATTTAGCTGCATTAACAAGATGCATGAAATGAACTTCCTGTACGTGTTAATTGTATTTGCAGTTAAACTCTTCCAAACTACTTTTGTTGTTGTTTAAACAGAGAGAGAGAGAGAGAGAAAGAAGGGAGGGAAAGAAATCCTCTCACTGAAATGAGAAGCATTATCTTTGGTCACACAGGCTTGGAGGAGAATCATCTTTTATTCTTATTCATAGAAATAGGCATATTCAATGACCCTTTTCAAAGGTTTTGGCTTTTACCACAAGACTTCTCTGAAGTTTTTGAAAAGAAACCTTGGCTTAGTAACTAGCACTCTGATTTCATAAACATAACCAGGAGTAACTGATGATTTTTTTTCTCCTATATAAGCAAGGAGAAATAAATTCCTACCCTCTAATATATACACAAATTCAAAGCCTCTTGAGTGACCTGCATGCTTAAGTTTTCCTCTTTGAAAATGTAACTAAAGCTATAGAATTTAACCAAATTGACTACATAGCCCACTTTTAAGCATTCATTCATCACATAAAAATTAAAGTCAATTTAGTCTCATCCATGGGGCCTCTATTTCAGTTGCCACCAGAAATAACTTTGCATATGTTTGTGAAGTCAGATTTTAGTCATTTCAGCATTTGTTCATATATAGTCCATTTCCCTTTGGATTACATAAGCAAAATAAAATGTTTAAAATAAAAACTCAAAGGAAAGAAAACAGGTTGGAGATGGTGAAGTGTGTCTGTGTGTGTGTTGTGTGTGTGTGTGTGTGTGTGTGTGTTCACGTACGCATGCGCGTGTTCACTCTTGCTCCTTGAATCCTGATCTGAACAAGGTGGCACTGATCTGAACAAGGTGTTGTCTTTGAAGTGAAATGTACATAAGACAGCTACAGAGATAGAAAGAAGCTAGTTGTAACACTGGTCTTTAATTATTAAAAATCCAATCAAAAATATATTTATATATTTTTTTTAGTTTTGACTTTCTAGTATTTTTTACTGTATGTTCACAATATAAATCTCATTCTATAAAGTTAATTATACAATTTATAATTCCAGTCTAGTATCGTACCATACCTATTTCCTCCGATATCAGATATATCCAGCCAAAAAGAAATGACAAGTTGCAGAAATTCATACAAGTTCTTCCTTTGGTCCTGACAGTTTATGTCATTGCTTTAGTCTCAATTTCTCTTTGTCAGCAATGCACAAACTACCCTAAATATGTACCCTACACACACAATCATGGAACACAGGAACATGTGAGAAAGATCTGACCGCTCAGTGACTTAGGGCTTGTGGACTTTTATATATGACGAGATGGAATGAAGTCCCCCTCCTGAAAACAGAGGAGAAACTTGGGTGTCAGAGAGAAACTTGATGTGTGAGCCACCCACCTTCTTGTATGGTTCCAGCTCAGATATTTTCTGTAAAATCTGTGGGGAGCCTTTCTAATGAAAACCAGGACAGGAAGGGGAAAATCTGCTTTAATTTAATAGGGTTGGGTTTTTTTATTTTGCAAGAAGTGTCAAAGATATAGAAGGAATAATTTTTCCTTCATAGACTAGACTATGTAGTCTTCGGAAGAAAATTAATTCTCACTATGTTATGTGTTTAGCTTTAGGTAAAGGAAGATCTGCAATATCATCAATGAAGAATTAACTGGTTTAACTGGTTTTAAAGCACTAACTACTTACTATTCACCTCATCTACAAGCTCAGAGTTTCTTCCTTTCTCTTTGTGGAACAACAATAACTAATAATAATAATAACAATAATAATAAAAGCATAATACAATGATCCCATTTGTGCCCAGTCAAAACTTAAGGAGATAGGCTTTATAAGACACCAAAAGAATACAGGCACAGGGTCATGTCATTCTGTGAAGAAGGGAAGCGTCCTATGAGGAGGGAGCAGATGAGACACAAAGATACCGGGAAAGAGCAAGCTGGAAGTCAAGCCCTCCAGGAAAAATTGATAGAGTCAAGGAACAACAGAGATGGTAAGGTTTTTGTCCCGTTGTTTAGACAAAGATATAAGTTGTCTAAAGAAAGGCAGTTCCTAAATTTCTGGCACTTTACTGCTCTGGGATACCCACATGAAACACTCTTAAACCCCACGAGAGTTTAGTGTTAGTTGAATCTAAAGGGAAAATGCCCAGCATCTGTGTCAGCATAAGGACAGGGAATGAAGTACGTGAGCAGGGGCAGCCTCAGTCCCAATTCATCTGACAGGCACTGATCTACCCTCTATAGATTCTACCCTGAGAGGATTTCCAACCTGCAGGTCACTTCTCTGCAGTGATTATAAACTTCATTCCCTGACATTCCTGACCCAGAACACGGTGAGACAGCCCCATAAAGGACAGGAAAGGAAGAGGCTGCCCATAGAGATGACATCAAGTTCTACTCAGAGATACATCTTGAGTCCCCTATGCCTGAGGAAGAGGAGCCCAAATAATTATCTTTCATCAATATTTCTATACTCCATTTCCCTAAGAGCACAGCTTTTTCAGAAAAACAAAAGAATGGTGTGACCTACCTGAAGGGTAATTAAGAAACAAGAGCTTTTCGAAAAATGTCCAGATGTTTTTTAAGCTAAGGAGAGAAGGCCTCCAGCTTTCCCTGGCAAACTTGAAAATTTATATCCCACTCCTTTATTTGAGCCAAGAGGCTCTGTACCCTCCATTGCATCTCACTCACCCATTCGAAGACACAAGAGAGTCAAGCAGTGCCATCTGCCTTGAAAGTGTCCTTTCCCTCTTCTCTCTGGCGTTCATGCCTTCATTAAACCCTAGATCAAGTTCCAGCTTGTGTCCCCTAACAAGAACCAGGACCAAGCAGCTATTTGCAGGGCACCATGTCAGCTAGTAGACACTTCTATTATTAATAATTTAAGCACAATTCATACCTTACGATAACCTACATTGATAGGAAACTACTATCATCTACTACTTACTAACACCATGAGAGCACAATATTTGAAGGAAGGTTTAAAGAACAGAATCATCAAGTTATAGCTCATATGTTTAGTATGTTAATATAAATTCATTTTAATCACTGCAGAACTTAATCCAATCTAAGTTCCATCTTTTCTGTAGAGCGAATACCTCAGCTCCATGTTCACTTCAGTGTGGTAGCACTTCTGTGTTCACTGAGACTTGCTCCAACCCTCATCACAAGCCACCCAGAGCAGTACTGTCACTAACTTTACAATGTATGGCTAGAAGGGTGCCCAGCCCTGCCTTGATACTCTGCTATTTGATAAATAAAAAAATGTATTTTCTTACTCTTCTTCTACCCCTTTCATCTGCTCCAAATCAAGACAGCCATCTCTTCTCAATGGGAAGTTCTGGGTTCCTCCTCCTAACTTCAGGCTGCTGAAATCTCCCATCAGCCTACGAAGACCTCAATCACTGAACCACTGGAATATATTTCTTCATTTGTTCTAGTGAACTCAGGTCTGATTTTAGTAGAAAAGTTGGGAGTTCCCTGATGGTGTAGTGGCTTAAGGCTTCGGCACTGGCGCTGTCAGCGCTGCAGCCTGGGTTCGATTCCCAGCCAGGGAGCTACCCACATACCAAAAAGAAAAAAAAAAAAAAAAAAGTGGTGTTCTGATTTTAGTAGAAAAGCAACACAAATACCTAATGTTGAATAGAACAGAAGTCAAAAAAATGTACTAAATACATGTTTTTTTTTTCACATCCTTTAGTTCATTTCATTAATAAGTCTAAAATCCAAGTCTTCTGTATTAACCAGAAGAGGCCTGGTTACTTCCCCACAATTTACTTAGTGGGGACACAGAATCCCAATGGCTGCACTTCTTGATTTCTTCTAAAATACATCATGACGTTGTTTCCCCCTATTTCTTAACCCATTTCTCACCTTTCTCACCTTTCTCAAAATAAATCCTTGTGCTGTGTGCAATTGTAGTATTTTTGGTTACTACATGTGAATTTAATAGCACCATTCCTGATAGTTATAAATATTTGTATCTGTATCAGTAGATCATGGTTTGGATATTTATAAAGAAAACAAAACCTAAGTATTTCCCCCTGTGTTACTTCTGTTAGCAAGGTAACACATATAAAAGGCATTTAATTAGTGAATCACTGTCATAATAATCAAGATCATCCAGTGCTCTTGGCATTAGCCTATACTGCTCTACTCATCACTATCATGCATTTTAAAATATAAGCGCTCTCTTCATTTTCATGACTTGGAAATTTGCTTGTCAATATAATAACTGTAACCTGATGATAACATTTCTCACAGACTTAATGTCATGTCCACATATATAGATCAAAGATATGGATCCTGTCAGAACCAGTAATTTCATGAAGAAAAAATGTTAGAAATACACAAGACCAGGAAGCTGGGATAAGAGTCACAGTGATATGGAGCCACTAGACAAGGACATGTACAGATCCAGTCCACACTGGGCTCAGTAAGGCAATATGGCTACAGAATAACTCTGTCAGGTGTTCTTCAAATACTAATGCTTGTGAACCATAATAATGATGGAAGCAAATTAGAATTATAGTTCAAGCCTATGAACATTAACATGAACATAACAGAAACAAAAAAAAGATTATTTATTTTAGAATCCTTCGCCATACCATTTCATGAAGTTTTGCTTTGGGAAACTGAAATATAAGATCTGGCCCAACTCACTTGCCCTAAAAGTACCCAAGAGGAACAATCCCTTCCCAAATAACACTACTTATCCTGAGATAGAGGAGCTCAGTCAGAGTTCCTGATTCTGTGAGGATTTCAACTAGAAAATAGACCACGTGTAATTAAAAACATAAAATAGTTACTACCAAATAAACTTCTCTCCCTCCCACTGCCCCAGCCCAAGCTCCCCACATAAGGAATAAAGTGACCACAGCTTGGACTCAGACGTGAGGAAAGAACAGGGGAGATGTTTGCACCTGCATCAGAGACAAATAACATAAAATTTCAATTAACTAAAACCCAACTGGATGATCCCTCTCTCACCAATTTTTTCTCACTTCCCGATCCCACAGTCCACCTCAGCAATCACTTTAAGCACAAAGATGGTAAGTCCATTCATAGAAAGAACGTAGCTTTCTAAACTAACACATCAGGAAGTACATTCCCAGATCTGTGCACCTTGGGCCCAATCTCCTACACATTCTCTATTTTTACATTGACCATTTATGTTTAGATTAATGACACCCAAAGTGTTACAAGATCTTCAATCTTCATAAAAGATTCAATATTAGTCATAAAACTCTACTTGCTAAATGATGAAGCATGTTTAAATTTTTCAAATTAAAAACAGCTGCTTTTTAATCTTGGCAAGCAAAAATTTTAATTAACCAAGAGTTCATTCTTGCAGCATTTTTATTGATCGTTGCATTACTTTATAAGTGATTTGGGAATTACCTATTCTTTGGTATAATTCATGTGTCTCTTCCCCTTCATTTAAAATAACTAAAACTTTTCTGCATCTGAAAATGAACTTGCATGACTTTGAATAAACAGTTAACAGATGAATGGGTTCTGTTTTCAGGAATTTTGTGGCTCAAGTCCCAGAGAGAAAAAACTCTCAAAAAGAATTTTCCAAGAATGAGCCTCAAATCCCATATAATTTGCTTTCAGGATCTATTTTGTAAAAATGTGTCCCCCTCAGTTCATCCTTGAGGAATCTCCATAAACTCTCAAATAACGTCGTTCAGTCAAATTCCATCAGCATGCTAAATGTCAGCCTTAAAAGAAAAGCAGTGCAAGCACTGATTGAGATCTTAAATGATAAATGATATGAAATGATAAGCTATGTTTATCAAAATAGCTATCTCTCAGTAATCCTATTATTGTGCATTTATTAAGTCACTGCTGTGCTTTATAATATATATTATCAACCAATGAGCCTCATTTTATAAACCACATACAATCATCAGACATGCCAATTTATAAGCACAGCTTGAGTATACCATTAGGGGAAATTAGAACATAATGAAACCCTCAATTAACTTTTGCTACACTCTACTTTTATGAGAGAAGCCAATCTCATGAAAACTCAAGGAGAAAACATTTTAAAATCCATAAAACCTTGGGTTCCATGCACATTAAGGGCATATGTCTACATCAATAATTCCTAATCAATTTTTTGAGAAATAAAAAGATTTTTTCCAAATAAAATAAAAGGAGAGGAATTATTGCAGGAGAGGAATCATTACAGTTAAGGGGAAGCAGATGGAGTGGGGGAGAAGGAGTTAGTTTCAGAGCTCTGCCCACTTCTACCCTATAGATCAATCAGTTAAGGCTGGGATATGTTGTAGTGTCAAGAAATCCCAAAATCTCAGTGGCATAAGATAGCAAAGGTTTGTGTCTTACCTATCTAGCCTGTAGAGGCTCCATCTTGACACTTGCTCCTATTATTACCCTATGGAAAGAGAAGCATGAAGTAGACCTACAAGCCTGGAAATTAAAGGCCTCCAACCAGAGTCATTCTCATCACTTCTGCTTCTCTTTCCTCCACCAAAGGAAGAACATAGTCATCCCTAATCTTAAAGTGGTAGAAAGTAGAATCCTTCCGGGAATAAGATAGCAGTGGACAGGAATCATGTCTGACATATGCCAACTAGCAGTGTCAAAACTACAGCACAGCTCAAAGTCATTGCCTTCCATGTCCTCCTTTAGTGTTATTCAGACCAGGCATTGCAAAAGACAACTTAATCAAGAACAAAATTATTTTCTTTCATACAGTAGATACATTAGGAAAATTAAATGGACTAATGTATTAAAGAAAGATGTTAACAGAAAAGAATTGCAGACTATTCCTTTAGTAAACTGGAAAATTCAATTAACTAGAACACAATTTTCCAAATATACCACCGACCTTGCATTTATCTGTTTTATTTTTTTAAATGAGGTTTTAGTATATTTAACATAAAACAACCTTCAAAAATCACAAGTGAACTTGTACTTCCTTATCTCCTCTCTTCTCTCTGTCAACCTAGTTATTTGGCCAAATACCAGAAGCAAGTGAACAAAAGATAAAGAGCCTCAGTGGTCATCTATGTTTTATAATTGTTACTGTCACCCTTGGGTAATTGTTGATTTAATATTGTATGTAAAATTTAAGTTATCAGCTTATAAAACATGATTATTAGCCTTACTAATCCTCATCCTTTTTCTATCATACAGTAGACATAAGATTAGAGGCAACAAAAATGATCAAAGAACTCCTAAAAGCAGCAGTAAAAAAAAAAAAATGTGACAACTAACTGAAAAAAACAGATGGAAAACTATCTAGAAAAATACCTCCATTTATGAGGGGTGAAGAGTCTACACTTAGCAATCCATTCTCTGTGTATTACAGAACAACCTAACAATTAATGTTGATAATGATGACCCTAAGTCAGTAACAAAATATTAAAACTATACTGCTCTTGGGTGCATCACTTAACCTCATTAGTAATTAATTTTACGAAGAGAGTAGGAATAACTAATCTCTGGTCATTGTGATTCTATGAGGCTATAAACAATTGATCATCAAATATGAACTAGAAACCTAAAGAAAATAAAGAAACAGAAATAGGGTAAGGAATTAGGAAAGGAGAAAACTCAATGAAGCAGGTTGTCAAATGCTTATATGATTAAATTGGCTAAAATTACAGTGCATTAGTCATAAGGATTTTGGTTGCAAATAAAGCAAACCCAGCCTAAACCAACTAAAACAAGTTTATCTGACCCATGGCCCGTGAGCCACATGCAGCCCAGGACGGCTTTGAATGTTGCCTAACACAAATTCATAAACTTTCTTAAAACATTGAGATTTTTTTGCAACCTTTTTTTTAGCACACCAGCTATCATTAATGTTAGTGTATTTTATGTACGGCCCAAGAAAATTCTTTTTCCAATGTGGCCTAGGGAAGCCAAAAGATTAGACACCCTTGAGCTAAAAACAAAGAAATGTATTAGGTCTCATCCCTGGAAAGTTCAGGAGTAATGTGGAATCGAGGTTTTGTTTGAGCCAATAGCACAAAAATGTTCATAAGGAAACCCAACCTCTGTCTGTCTCTACACTCTGCCTTCCATTATGTCTACCTCATCTCACAGCTACTTTCCTCATGGTTTCAATGTGGCTGCCAACAAATCCCAGGGCTACATGCTGTCCACATACAACATGAAACAAAATGACATCTCTAGTTTCGCCTTCCACAAAAAACTCCCGAGATTCACTACAATTGGTCCAGCCTGGGTCTCACAGTTGTTTTTCAACCAAACACTGAAACCAAGCTGTAGAGAGTGTTAACTGTCCAAGGGAATGAGGATCCACTTTAGAAGCTCACAAAGGGATGACTTTCCCCAGATGCATTCAAGCTATAAGGAGAGATACCCAAACAAAATAGGAGTGCTGACAAAAGAGGAAAAGTGTGGTTGGCAGGTAATAAGCAAATGTTTGCTATACATAGAAGAAAGCAAGATAGAAAAGGAGTAATTTAACAAGTTGCTTTAATTTATTGGGTGAACATTTAAATACTTAAGTTGAGCAAAACACTGTGATAGACACTAATAGGGTGATACAGAAGTAATGCACAGCCCCTGCCTTCCAAGTAACTTGCAATCTAATGGAGGGCAGCAGACATGTAAATAGTTGATTTACATAAGGCAGAATAAATTAACTAGTATGGCTGCAGAGATTCAAAGTGGGGAATAAGGGAACACCTAGAAAAGCTCAAAGTTTCCAAAAGAGCAAAGTGTAAGAGTATTTACAGTGTCAATGAGACAACAATTTACATTTCCTAGAATATAAATAAGATTTCCAAAAAGTAAAAAAGAAGCACATATCATTTCCAGCTATTAAAATTCAACAGGATTCTCAAAAAATAAGTAAATAGAAAGCTATTTGAATCATAAAAAATGAAAATTTTAACAGCACTGTCACAGAGGGTAAGACTGGCAGCTTATTTTGATACTCATAAAGACACTAAAACAAGCACTAAACAATTTTCAAAATCCTCAGCAACTCAAGAGTCGAGGCCTCTTCCCCATGACTATTATGCTCTTGATGAATAACAGTTATTGAAGTCCTAGAGACTGAGGGTTTGTTACGTGGAGGACTTATGTGCAAATCCAGCAAACATTTTTGAGCAACTATTATGCTACAGGCAGCTAAGAATAGTTCAGTGTCCAAGAGATACATATAAACAGATCATTTCTATGGAATGTTTTGAAGCAAATTTTGAAGCAGTTGGACTGTGTCTAAAAAAATACTGGCTCCCACCACCCCCACTTCCACTCTGAGAAAACATCCAACTGCAGTTGGCTTCTTAACTAGGAAATACTTCATTTATACTATATTTTTAACTCCCTACCTTCCCATAATTCCATCAAAATGACCAACACAATACCAAACTAGGGGAAATTCTGCATAAGTGCTAGAAACTAGAGAAAGCAATGTTCACATGACAGAAATGTCTGAGAATTTCTGCTAGACAGTGTGTTGATGAAACCAGATAGGAGCAAGGGCCAACCTAACCCATAACTCCTTGTGTGAGAAGGAATTGTTGGTAAGGAAGTAAGTGGACAGATGTCCGTGAGAATTCCTAAATCTGAAAAGCACAGACCATCTTCCATAAAGATACACAGAGAAAACACACAAGATACATGTAACAACATGACAGTTCAGAAGAAGGGCATCATGCTAAGAAACCAAAGCAATGTCTTCCCATAAATTAGGAAAACTAAAAGAAAACATTACAAATCTATAATTTGTATTCTTAGCAATAATCAAAGAGACATTGCATTCAAGGAAGTAGGGCAGGCAGCCATTAGGAAGGAGGTTCTAAAATAATAAGAGACCTCATAAAACCATGAAGTCCAAATTAAATATTACAATAGAAACATGAACACTAGATGTGGTATCTCAAAAAAGTAAAAGTGAAAAAAGAGTTTAACAGGTCAGGAAGATAATTCATCATAGTAAGAGCTCCAGAAGGAGAAAACAGAGAAGAAACAAACATCAAGAAATAATAGAACTTTCCTAAAGTGAAGAAAGGCCAAGTATTCACATTAAAACAGTTTACCTAGTAGCTTGCATAATTTGTTAAAAGACATTATATTATTTTGCTAGGGCTGTCATGACAAAATTCCACAGACTGGGTGGCTTCAACAACAGAAATTTATTTCTCATAGTTCTGGAAGCTAACAGCCCAAGGTCAAGGTGTTGGCAGGTTTGTTTTCTTCTGAGACCAGTTTCCTCGGCTTGCAGCATTCCGACTATGTCCTCGTATGGCCTTTCCTCTGTGCATTCACATACCTGGTGTCTCTTGGGGCATCCAAATTCCCTCTTTTTATAAGGACACCAGTCAGGTTGGATTACAACCCACCCTCACAGCCTCATGCTATCTTAAACCCATTTTCAAAGGCCCTATCTCCAAACACAGTCACATTCTGAGGGACTAGGACTTATGGTTTCAACGTTTGAACTGAAGCAGTGGGGGGACACAATTCAGGTCATAACAGATACCAAAAGCAAGATGTTTCCTGGTCATTTCTTTTCATTTCAGGAATTTTTTGTAATGATGTTATCAGAGCACAAAAAGACAAAGTAACAACAACAAGGAAAGCAAGCCAAATTAGGTTTTTTACCTACAGTGTTAAGCACCAGAAAAAAGTCCACAAGAGTTTTGTGAGGGGAAAAGATTTGATCCAAAAAATGTAGGTACAACCAGGATTATCAAAAAGACATCCTCAGACATAAAACGTGCAGAATGTATAATACCCATGTACTCTTTTCAAAAGTAATTATTTCAAAAATAAAATAAACTCAAAAATTAGCAAGTTATAAGTAGTATTAAAACAATTCTAACCAGTAATAAAGCCATTTAAATATAGAATTACAGTATCACAAAATGTATTTTTTAAATCAGTTTAAATAAAATAGCCATAATGTAAAAATAAAAATGTAAAATAAAAATCTGCATCTAACATACCAGATCATTTCAAGAAACCTAGAAGAGGGAAAAGAAATGAGAAAAAAGAATATTAAATGAGAAAAAAACTGATATAAATATATTATAATTAATGACATATACATTAATTATATTGAATATAATTAAGATTGAAAATTTTTAAATTATTGAAAGTATCAAAGAAAAATATTCCATATAGTAAAAAAAAAAGTCTTAAAGGAAGCACAAACACCCAAAAAGTATAAAATAAAATTACAGTGAACCAAACCTGTTATTTGTGTTCATAAATATGAATGGATTTAACGTCTTCATTAGGACCCAGTAAGAAATCCAAAGGGTTTCTTCTTTCTACTTTTCTTTAGTTTTTAAATTGACTTCAATAGAGATATTTTAATTTTGTAATTATAAAAATAACAAAACTTTTTATAAAATATGGGGGAAAACTAACTAGACAATGGAGTGTGTTTTGACATAAAAGTACACAAAGATTGTAAATCTGCCCAATGTTGCCATGTCAACTAGATGCTGTGGGGGACCACACACCCAGACTGCCCCTTCCAAGACAAACTGCCCCATCCACGACCCCTCTAAAGGACCAGGGCTCTCTGCCTTGACACTTCTTGTCTCCCCTCCCTCCTCAGCTTGCCCCCCAGAGTGGCTGAGACAGGTTACCCAAGGTCAGCCAACCCGTGGGCTTGCCGATGGCCGGGTGGGAAAAGATGAGCTAGAGCAATGAGATCCTCTCTCTGGAATTTTGCAGCTGGAAATACGGGAAGAGAAGTGAGTCAGCAGTGAGAGCCAGCTACAGGGCTCCTGATAACTAACTCCCTGGGTACCTCTGTGACAAATTCTCCCTTTTCCAGGGACAATTTGAGCAGCTCTCTGTTCCAGCAGCCAAAGGAACTGAATCAAAATATGATTGGAAAGTGGAAGAGTCCACTAATGAAGTGATCTGCTCCACATCAAATTTAAAATTGACTAAATTGACTGAGTTGATTCATTTTTAGCCCAATATATGTGATTTTTACTCCATACTAGTTACTTATTAGAATTCTGCCTGATAAGATACACCAAGGAACTCTGTGTTAAAGCTGTTTAAACAGAGTGACTAAAACAATTAACAAGTTGTCTAGTGTTTTCACATCTGCCTGACTAAACATGCACATTTGTCTCTCCATAAATAAAAACCCATACTGTCATTTTTATTCAGGTAAACGCTTTTCAGTCCTGTTGAAAATTTTTCATTAGCTTTTCTGGGTTGAAGGGATAATAATACACTGAATTTAATTTCTTAGAATAAAAACTTCACCTTATGTTTCTTGGTGGCTGAAAGTTTTTAAAATGGTAATGTTTAGCTACTGTTTTTTTAGAATCAGCCATCACTGTCATGTTTCTTATTGGCTGTAGATATGATCGTTAAAATAAATAGAAACAAACTAACAAACAAAGTGCTTGAAGTCTATGTTTGCTTGCTGCTTTGCCCGTGTATCATATAGAACCTGGTTGTTAAGCCAGAATTCTGTAAGAGGTGCTTTCTTCCTGGTTCGCTAACTTTTGAGTAGCAGAATCTTGACTAGAAATATCAAGTTCTGCCAGCCACATACAGAAAATGAAAATGAAAATGATATGATAAGTAGAGAATGACTGGATTCACTCTATGTTTTATTTTCACAATGAATAAATGAATCTGTGAACAACCGAATGAATGACAAATTTAATATATAGGTAGATAAAGGAATAATAATGAAATGAAAACCTTACCTTTCAGTTAATAACTACATATAGAAACAGGAGATAATTTACGGAAGTATTAATGAAATTAATTTCTAACTCCTCAAATTGGAAATAGTAGGGGGAGAAAAGGCTTTGATAGAAAACGGTAGAAGATAGTCTCCCTAAGATAGTCTCCCTTTTAGTTAAATATTCTCTCTTCTCAGGTTCTGCTGGCCCTTTATGTTTCACACTGGAATATGTGCTTTTTAGTGTTTCAGAGCCTATATACCAATAACAGAAAAATAATTTCTCCTTATGCACTTGCTCAATGTGCACTATTAATGCAGCCTTTAGCAATGGCACTTGTAAGGAGAGTTTCTTTTATTAAGTAATTTCCAAAATTCTGACTATGTCCTTAATTTATTTTTCTAGGAATGATTTTTGTTTCTGTTTTCTTGTTGTCACAGTACCGTGGTAACTTGAGCACGAGCTCACTTGCTCTCTCGATCTCTGTCTCCTAAGGGTGTGTATTTTCATGCCATAGCAAAAGAAAGTGGTTTTATACTCAGGTGCATTTGGTAGAAAAATAATTTTCTGATCATAAATCAGCTTCCCCTATTGGATTAAAATATAACGACCATTTCACTTTCTCTGCAGTTCCATTAAACTTAGCTGCTCAGAAGTTTGACTATATAACTGTTTCAGTATTGTTATTTGAATGTTTTCATTCTACCATTCAGCCTTCGGTAAAAATTTATCCTCTAATGTATTGTGTCTTTTGGTGCTCTATTAAATTAACCTAGAATATTCTCCCATCATCAATTCTTTGAAAGTAGTAATTTCATAGTACCTAATAGTATCTTTTTACATTTGTGAATTAAATTAAATTCAAATGACTTGATATTGTTTGGGGTTTTTAAATGTGGAAAATAGTGTAAGGTACAGAGAAAAGTAATCAAAATATGCAATATGTGGGGAAACACTAGACACATGAAATAGTAAAAATATTAACAAATGCAGTGAAAAATATAATTTAACTTCTTATTACATGGATTTGCAGACATTAAGTGTTAAATCACATCTCTTGGTATGTAACTTCACAGAGTAGAATCCTAATGTAAACACAGTTATTCTTTGGGTTTTGTTTTTTCACCTCACTTGAATTGCGGAGTCTGATCTCATGGACTGGCCTGGCTAGCCAAGAAAAAATGAGATAGAAACTGATGCAGGGAAATACCTTGACAATGAGGTCTGCAATGTTAGAAAAAAAAAATTCTAAAATTGAATTGTGACAACTATCAGCTCCTGGGGACATAGAAAATTAGTTTGCTCAAAATTCTAAATGGCATGCTCCAGTAAGGCAGTTTCAATCAATGCAAAGGAAGGGAGATGGGCTCACTAACCTGCCAGGTCTATTCCCTTCTTTATGCCTCTGAACGTGTCTGAAGCACATTAAGAAAACATTTATGTACTGCTCACCTTGAATGCAAAGGCACACACTGCATCTCCCACACAGTCCATGCAGGACCTTTCATTTTCAAGTTTACAAAGAATAAAATAAAATTGGAGTTTGTCGCCTTTAGAGGGAAAGAAAACAGACTTAATCATCAATAGAAAGTAACAAGAAACAGGAGTGCGTGGCGGCCTGTTCTTAGACACAGCCAGGGATGAGGTTTGTCACACACAATGGGAATGACTTCTAATTGCTTTTGGAAACTCAAACTCTATCGCCTGACTCTGGAGTTATAAAATCCCACAGACTTTGTTCACAACATCTCAGCTTGTGGTGACTACCCTGCAGTGCACTGCGTTCCTGGTTCTCCCCTACCCCTAGGTAGTGAACAACCTCATCTACTCAGATTCCACAAATTAAAAATTCTAGACAGCTCAGAAAGTGATTTGAGCTGAAGCTTATTTTACATATGAAGGAAAGATTTCTAAGATGTTAGTATTGTAAACAAAATCACAGCTAAATGAATAAATTTCATGGCACAGGCAAGACCAAAATAGCCTTTAGGGTCCCTCTCAGCTTGACTTAATCTTAGGTAGGTTTCTTCCTGCGTATAGGCCCCTGACCATCCCCCTTTCCTAGAGCATTTATCTTAGAAAAACTGTAAGTATAAAGTATTTCTCTGACCCTTTAATATATAAACCTTCTACAACAGAAATGTCTTTCTCGAGGACCTGGAATTCATCCCTTTGAAATCATCAAGAAAGAAGCACCCCTGTATCCCCTTCTCTGTGGGAAGGTAGGACCCTAATTTCCATAAGTGATGATTAACAAACACAATCGGCCTAATCACGTTGACCAGCCTTCCCCTGACATCCTTCAGTAGTTTGCATTAGCTCATCTCACTGTTTAAAAATCCTTTTGTTTCAGCATACTTGAGCTCCATCTCTTTTTCCTGTCATAATAGTCTCTCTCTGTCTCCTACCCTTTTTAACTGGTCTAGTGCAATTTTTCTGCACTAGATAGTTGGATATCTACTATCCCCTTTTTCCATATTTTATTGAGATCAACAGTATGCCCAGCTAAAAGATAACATGCTCCAACTCTCCCTGCAACTGAGGGTGCCATCCCTGCTCAGCAGCCATCTTAGCTAGGATCTCTGTGCTCAGGATGGCTGAGGAGGAGGAATTTCTGAGTCTGAGAGCCTGGTAACCTTGTGGAACTGTCATTAAAGCCTTAACTTATTCCCCACTTCTCAGCGTGGGAGCCAAATACCCTTCTCTGCTTAGGATACTGTGATTTGGGGTGGCGGGGTGGGGTGGGGGGGACAACTAAGCTATTTGATTTGATAAAGTTTTCAAGCTTTCTCAAAAACTTCAAAAACATCTATTTTACATATATCTTAGAACTTGAAGAGATATTAAAGAAGATCTACTCCTCACTGTCTATTTTACAGATGAGAAAATTGAGGAGACCCAAAGATTGCAATCAGCTTGACCCAACTCCTTTACATAGGCCAATAAATAAAATGCAAATCAGTACGTTTTCCCAGTGCACAGCCTGGTGTATGACTCACTAAACACTTCATAGGTGTTTAGTTAGTAAAAGAGCATGTAAACAAATTATTACAATTTTGTGTGATAACTATGATATTACACAAATAAATAAACTGATGCAGCAGTACAGAGATATGTGCCATTGGTTACTCTATTGGCTAGTCACATGGATACCACCTTTCAACTTTAAAACTCATGTTTGGAGACATATTTATTTTTAATTCCTTAAGTCAAACTTTTTACTAGCAACTGGCCCTCGTGTTAGTGATTTTATATTCATCCCAGCAGGTACTTTGTTCAATACACAGAAACTGGCTAAAATATTCAGTGGATCCAACTCTCTCTATAAACAGTGCTATCTGAGCCCCAGATTCCCTTCTTCTTAGGGATCTGTTGCTCAAAGTCTGTGTAAATTTATGACAGTGAAATGAAAATATTAACTCTCTCACTTGGATGAGTTCTGCTGTTGCATGTAAATCCATACCAAATGTGCCAAACCAAAGTGTAAATTCTTTCTTATACCAGATTTTCAATCTTATTGTTAATTGCATTTTAAAATTTGTAAATACTTAAAGTCAAAAATGTGAATGCAAATTTTTTTACTAAGGTGCAAGTTGTATCAAATTAGAAGCCCTGTTTTTGTTTGTGTTTTCCATTTATTTTCAGAGGTGTTACTAGGCAGGAGACACTACAGGGGAGCTTCTTCCAGTCTCTGTTACTTTACTTTTATGTAAAGTAACCTGTTTCCTCACCTATATGACAGTGTCTGACCAGACAGAATTTCAGGTCCTGTCAGCTCTGATAGTCTAGGATATTATTATTTAACTTCTATAGTGTGTAATATGGGTATTGCTTACTTCTCCTCCCACACATGCCCTAGAGAAAAGAAACTTCTGCTATACTTCCAAGGAAGGAGGTATAGGAACAAACACTTGGGTTCCCTCTCTCCACTCACTCACTCACTCACTCACTTCTCCCAGTGAGAGGAAGTGTCACTTACTTGGTGGGTGAGGCAAGGAGCATCTCAAATCCACAGGAACCTGTTTACCAAGGTTAAGGTTACAACATCAAGAATTGCATTAGCCAAGGCTCTTGCTACCTTGCTGTCTTGTCTTGGCTCCCATACCCTCATGCTAGGTGCTCTCAGCTTCTCTGCCTCCTCCCCAAACAGTATCTTTTCCTTCACCAGGAAATTCAGTAATCTCTAGCTTCTCTGCTTAAGACTGAAAAGCAAGTTTCAAGTGGGGTATGAGATCAGAGGCCAAGCCACCATCCTCTAACTCAGCTTTCTTTGTGTAAAGCTCATACTTGAATATTTGATAACTAATATTCATTATCAGTTGTTAAGAACACAACATGTAATAATTGTCCCAGAACAAGGGCCCAAGCTGGTGTCCTCTACCCATTCTAGAAAGTCAGGGC
>PVJL010011083.1:0-45015 GCA_004026885.1 Lyroderma lyra
GCATATATTGAGGTGGCAAACTCTAGTCTCTCTCAGTCCTTAAAGACATTTAGGTTGCAACAAGGCTATACTTTTCAGCAGCAGTGGTCTCAATTCATCCAGTCCAGAATACTTTTTATATTTTTCTACTGTCAAAAAGAACTAACCCCTAGAAAAACTTACCATTTCAGTGGGAAAAAAAGTGAGTTAAACATCTCTCAGTTGTACCTAACAGTTGACATTGCTGAAAGGCAGAAAATAGTTACACTCCACTGGCATTAGTCTGTACTAAACATGGAATGCACCGAGGTATCATTTGGGAAGATGGAGAGTTAGTTCATACATCCCAAGCTCTTCTTTTTAAATATACTTAAATTGATTAATTTTCCAAAGAAAAAGATCAACATTTCATTTAGAGTAAAATTAGAAAAAAAAAACTCACCAATTATCAACTTCATATAATAAATTTTAAATAAGCTTGTAGTGGATTTAAGGAGCCAACGAACGACTAACCCCGCGATGCATCACTAGAGCACCGTGTTCTAGTAGGCACGCGGGAGAGATTTTGATGAACTTCAATAAAAATCGTTCTGAATATCGCAGAGCAGCCAAGAATGAAGAAGAATTCAATCATCTAAGTGATCTGTTTCTTTCTTTACTTTATATCCTGAAGAGGAAGCAAAAAGTGTGGAGATCAGTTTATGAATCAGAGATGAGGGCATGCGTGAGGACGTATCTGACTATCAGAAAGAAATAACTTGGTGATACATCACAAATCCAAAGAATTATAACCCCACAGTGTCACTCTACTTCAGCTTCTCATCGAAGTAGTTGCTTCATACAGAAAAGACAATGAACTGACATCTGTGGACACGTTATGATGAACACATCTAAGTTTTGAGAAAGCCAGCCTTCAGCGTTAGGATGCCACATATTTAGAAACTGAGTGCATTCATTCTTGAGACTTAATTATCTTGGGTCAATTTTTCTCTTCTTCTTAAGCAATTGATAAGCTTTCAGACTGGACTATTACTATGCAGCCTCCACTCAATTTTTCAAGAGTGAAGAAAATGGGGTGGTGGAGTATTTGTTATGTAAAGGTTTAAAACAACATGAAGCCTGCTACCTCAATTCATATCTGGGGTTTTACTGCATTTTAAGATGTTACGGATAGTAAGTAGGTAATACAAATTTGCAAGATCAGAGAGCAGTTAGAGGAGGAGGATCTCAGGGATAGTGTCCCAGTGATGAATCTAGAATCCTCCAGAATTCCGACAGAATTAAAAATAAGGCAATGAGAGAGATAGGGAGTGGTGGAGGAGAGAGAGGGGACATAGGGCAGAATAAAGGGATAAGCCTGAACAAGCAAATTCTGAAAGAAAAAATAAAAAGCAAGAGACAGAGCAGCCTAGCAGAGCTATGGCAGATCTTTAATTTAAAATGCAGTTTTGCCTAGCAGGAGAGAACTGCTTTTTGATTTCAAGATATGCTCCTGGACAGCAGGGTTTTCCAGGGCCAGAGGAAATTATAACACCAGGTGGGGGCCTTCTCCGTCCGTGAATGTGGCTGCTAACCAGGTAACCTTCCTTCCAACTCTGGGAAATGAGGTTTCAAAACATGCATGGACCACCCAATTCCTCTCCTTTCCCGTTCAAATAATTCAAATATTGTAGCTAAAGATCATCTTCATTAGATTTTTACATCTCTCTTCACGTAACTCTCTTGTTAGATCTGCTTGTGTTTCGCCCAGCTGAGAAAAGTTGGGTTACACCCTTAGCTACATGCTTTCCTCATAATGAAACAGTAAAAGAGTCAGGTTAAACACATTGTTTTGTATATTTAAGAAATGGTCTTGACTTTAAAAACAGATGTTGCTTCCATTTTCATTTCATCTATTATACATATAATTAAAAATATATTGCACTCTACGTTTTTACTCAATGATTTTTGTTAATTTATTTGTTCAACAAATTAATTGTGTGACACTACTTATTCTAAATGCTAGGTTAATAAAATTGATTATCTAGGCATCAATTTCTTCCTCAAAGAGAAAAACTGATTTAAAAATTGTACATATTAAATATGTATAAATGAATGTATGTGCATATAAAATTTCAAATTGGGGTTTTAAAGAAGTTAATTGAAAGAAATATTAAAAGAAAATTAAATTAATTGATGGTTAAAATTTGAAGACTGAGTTGGGAGCTTGTTTGGCTCCAGAAAAACATTGCAGGTAGAGGGTAGAATAGTTAGCAAACTCTGTGCACAGTAGGAGGGGACTCAGAGGTGGGCCGAGGAGATTTAGTGTAGATAGAATATCAATAGCGTCAGCTTCATGTGCTTGCACTGCATGAAAAAGCTCCACCCAGGTTTTGTGAATGACACCATGCTGTTTTCTCTATAAAAATTAAGTTATTTGATAAAATGTGTGACAAATTTTACTACCTGGTAATTTCCTAATTTTTCAAGTGAGAAAATTAAAGTGATGGTTTTATTTTTTTACTTTAAAAAAAAAAATCTTTGTAACTAGAAGAATCTTATCTTTGAAAGTGATTAATTTGTTTTAGACCTAAGGAGGCTAATAAACATCATGTGGAGAAATTCTTACACATTAATGGAAAAAAGACTGGTATTTAAACATGATGTAAAATTTGTGAACATGTAAAATAAGCATGCACTACCTTATCTAAAAAAATAAAATAACATTTAGTAAGAGTGTTAAGACTTTTAAAATTTACATGAATTTATTCTACCACATATTCCACAATATTGAGTGCCACCTGAGTGTCTAGCTCCTTTCTTGGCCATTGTGAATATAAAATAGCATGCTGTGCTGCCATACTGGCCTGTAACATCCCAACGAGTGCAGGTCTTTCCAACTCCATGTTTAGTGCTTTCACATTTGTAGCTTGCCCATGGTCATGGTAGAATTATTTATATCATGGTAATAGGCAATTCTAGGCTTTTTTTTCCTTTCAATGGAGAGCCAGTTTTCCAATATTTCCTAGCATACCACTGGATATGTATCAGCAAACAAGATACAAAAAGACAGTTCTTTCTGAAGCCTGTCTTCTAATGGAGGGACGTGTTATTTTATTAACTTTAATTAAAGTAATGTTAAGTAATTTGGATTTAAATTTAGACAGGCACATATGGCTAGTTACTACCAGATTGGACAGCATAGATTTATACAAAGAAAAATAGTAGAAGAGCATTCCAGATGGGAACATGAAGGGCACTGTAAGGCAATAATAAGATTGGAACATTCTAGGAAACATAAGGTAAATGTGGCAGAATCTTAGTGGGAGAAAGAATGGTTTGAGATTAGGTGAGAATAGTTGGCTATACAATTTGGAGGCTCGTTTAGGTTATGCATAATCGTTTGCTTCTGGCAGTTATATTTCAAACTTTATAATTAAATGTTAGAAAACATTTTTTTCCCTCAAAATAGAACATGCTTATCACCACTAGGAATTCAATTTGCTTTACTCTACTCTCAAAGAAAATGAAGAAGAAAAATTTATAATATGCAGAAATCTAAAATAAAAATACAGTGCATCAATAATGCTAATAATGAAAATTGGTTCAACTACCATTAATTGATCACAAACTATGACAGCCTCCCTGTCTTTATCTCATTAAATGAGTTTAACAATCTTGAAATATTATTCTCATTTCATAGTTAAGTCTACAGCTCATTCAAGAAACTGGGTAGAAAGGATTTCTATCAAGCTACTGGTAATGCAAATCATACGGATATAGCAGAGAGGAAGGAGAAAATATAATTATAAATATAATTATATATCAACCATTATAGGCAAAATAATACTAGCTTAGTTTTAATTTTAAAGAAAATTTATTAATATATTTAAATACTTCTCTGGTCAATCATGTCTTTCCTCAATAAACTAAATTTGAAGAATTATTTTGTATGCATGTGTGTACTTAATTATCCCTCTCGCCCTCTCCCTGCCTTTATCAATTGATAAATTGGTGAGAGATGATAGATAAGTAAATGAAAAGGGACCACATACTAAACCTGGCAAGTACAGAGGAGGCCACGTGGCAGGCCTTCCACACCCGGAGACCAAACGTAATCACATAGGATGGTCTGAACATAAAATTTTCTAACTAAAAGCGGGTCATGGTAGGTAGTCCCATCGTTTTAGGCCTGTAGCTTCCTTGACGAAGGTCAGTCTTTACCTTAACTGAGCTTATCTGCTGTCTTTTTACATGTAAAATAACATATGTTTGAAATGTCAGAATAATCTCCTTTTCCAGACACTTCAGGGCACACCCACTGCACCAGGAGGCTACTGACCCTCTCGTGTTGTTATCTTGTTACCTAAAACCATCTCTCCGTGCTTTAATGTCAGTGACCTACCTGGTGACCACCAAGGGCCCTTTGGGTTATAGGCCTTAATTACATCTGCAAAATCCTTCTCCTATACAATGCAACATAATCCCTGGGTTGATATTCCACCACACTCAGAGGTTCTGCTCACGTTCCAGAGGAAGGGGTCATACACAGTGTGAACAGCTGGCGAACAGGGAGCCTTGTTAGAATTCTGCTTCCTAATGTAGAAGATGTGTCTCTCCATTTTGCTTTTTATCCAATTCCAGAGTTTCTCTTCTTCTCCAGTTTGCTTTCTCCAGCTCCCTTAATCTACCACCAGTAGGTTTCATGTAACCCCCCTCATTTCTTCACCTTTTAGTTTAATGTGTAAAATAGATGCAAAACTTCCATTCTTGGGAGCATTTTCCTAATCTCTTGAGATTTGTTGCTCACAGTTGTCAGTTTGGGTCAAATAAACTCATAAAAATTCTCTACAGATTTGGACACTTCTTACGTTGACAGAAAGACAAATAGACAGACAGACAGATAAATAGATGGACCCTGACATTTTATTAGCAATTAGATGAGAGATTTTTATAAAAGCTTACAAAAGAGTAATTAATAATCAACTTCTGGCTATACTAAAAAACCTAGGGACAAACTCATTATGTAGGAAAACAGGTAACAAGCCATTATTGATAATGATTAGTTCTCACAAAGAATGAACATGAAGTTCAATCATTGATGATAGCCTATTAAAAGGTTATTGTCTGTATGAAATATGAAATATGAAAACATTTTATGTAACAGAGTGAAATGCTAGCTTGATGTTACCTTGCTCACTCTCTCTCTGCCTCTCTCTCTCTTTCTCTCTGACTCAGGCTAGCTCCAGCTATGGACATGCTAATTGACTAGAGGAATTCTGTTGGAAGTTTGAGTATTTTGCAAAAACAGTTCCTTGTCAGGATTCTTTCTTGAAGAGGTAGGGAAATGTGTGCAAAACACTGACTGTTTATCAAAGACTTACAGGAACCTCAGGACTGGACTCAGACCAACCAGGAAAAAAGAGATTTAAAGATTTTGAGCTCTTCCTTGGATCTCACTTTTTACCCCACCTCTTCTCCCTTCCCTGGACATACAGGATGTTTGAGTTTGGGGGGAGCTCTTAAAATAGATTTGTGGGATAATGGATAGAGAGCTCCTATCTTCTTGATTAGTGTCTTCTCAATCAATAAAGCTTTCCTTACTCCAAACTAAGATCTATTGAATATTAATTATGTGAAAATCTTAAAGTTATTTGGCTTAATGTCATAAAAAATATTTAGCAGTATCTTATTTGTTTTGCACAGCTATTTTACATTTTGAAAATTTGGCATAGACAAAAAGAAGTTTAAATAAAAATTTTTTAAAAATAAATTATGTGCTTATACTTTTAATTACAGCTGGTTCTGACTTAGTTTTGTAGACTTGAGAATTTATTTTCAAATAAAAAAATGAAGTTATAAATGTTAACTTTTTAACTTAGAAGAAAGCCTACAAAATGAAAAGCAAAATTAAAAAAATTTAGGCATCTTTAATGCTCTAGTAAGTAAAGAGCAATTAAATTTCCCTCTTTAGCATGTTTACTTAATATTCACTTTGCCTTACATTTTTATAAGCTCTTTAAAAATATTGTTTTCCATGGTCTTATAAGCATATAAACATATATTCTTTTTTTTAATTATTAGACTTATAAGGTGTCTTTTGCCCTTTGAACATTTTCTTTCATGATGAAATCATTTTGGTAGTTTCTTGTTAAATCAATGAACTGTAAACACTAGAGCAACTGACCAACTAAAGAATTCTTGCTGCTATTATATATTCAGTGGTAGTTCCTATGGTCTTGTGTTTAATTCATTCCATTTTATTGGTTCATAAACCATGAAAACATTGATTTTACTCAACATTTTTCTTGGCATACTGAATGACTAACTTGCCACCAAATGAGACATATCTGCACTGTGACTATTCTTCCTTAAATGAACATAATTTTATAAAATTGCCAATAAATTTTTTTATATTTAAACAAGAACAAATATGTGACTATTGTGCACATTATCAATTATTTTAAATCTTCTTATCTCTTGAAATGAAATCAATGACAAAAGGAACATTAGCAAAGCTCTTTTGTCTTTTGCAAATAAAATCCTTTTTAGGTGAATTTTTTAGTAATGATTCAGAGAAGACTTAATTGTGAGTACAATAATTCTTGCCCCTCATAAACTTTAACAAACAACCTTTAGTTTGTGTTTTTTAAAAAATATTGGAAGTCAGTTTTTGAGTTAGAAATATCATGGTGGTGACGATGTAAAATGGTTAGTCTTGGATGACAGGACATAGTGAGACCAGTTAAGAGTTAACTGAAATACATTAAAATAAATAATGAAAGTATGAACTAGGAAATTTCAGAAATAATAAGGATGGAGAAATGCCCTCTGGAATATTTAGAAGGGGGATTTATAGAATATGACACTCAATTTTAAAAAGAGAGTAAGTTAAGGATTAAATACTGATTTAGAGCAATAGCTATTGGGAAAATTGTGCTGAAAGTTTTTGAAACAGGAATATGAGGTGAAGTTTGATGAGGGTTAGAGCATTAGGCAAGAAACTCAGGTCTGGATAGTTTGTTTGACATTTGGAAACCATCAACATGCAGAAGCTAGCTAAAACCAAGTGAATATATTTTTCTAACAAAGAGTTTATATTTAATGTCCACTTTTAAAATTGCAGTGAGAACCACTGAAAAGTGATCACCAAAATGTGTGGAGGAGAACCCAGGCATAACTTACAGAAGGCCAAGGCAGTTTCAGGAAAGATGCTGTCATCAATGGGTCAAAAACAAATGTCAGATGAAAAAATATATTAAACACTTTAAAATATAAAAATACCTATTAAATTTTACATGTGAAAGTAAATATATTATGTTTAAAAGACCATTGTTTCTTATACTGTTTCTTATGTTTCTTATAAATCACAATATCTCACAGCAAAACCAGACAAAATTAAAAAGAACTTCACCTAGAAAATGTACTGAAAATACATCCTTAATACATGTACTGTCATGTATAAAAAACTTTAAAAATACCATCATAAATACTACTCACCTCTCTCTATATATTTCTCTTGCCTGTCACTTTTTCCAGGAGGTTTTGTTCAGAAGAAACTTTGAATTCATTCTGCAGAACAAAAAGAACCATGCAAGAAACCTGAATGGCGATACAGAGCTGTCGCAGCGGGTGGCTCAGCACTTGGAGATTTTCCTCTGCTCTCTCTACTTCAAGTACAACAGACCTATGCTTATTTTATATATATCCTATTATTCCACAAAGAGTTTTGGATAAAGCAGTTTTACTATCAATTACTATTCAAAACCCTGTTATAGGTGCATTTAATATAAAAACACATTTTTCAAAGTTGATATTCCCCTGTTCTATCAATGTATTTCCTACTCTACCACAGTGCCATTTTTTAAACTCAATCTTCAGAACATAAGTTTGCACCAAACTTAAGTTTGAACAAAGACAGAAGAGTTCTGTCCATTGTTACTGTCACTATTAGATCTAACTGAAGGAAATAGATGAATAAAATATAGTGGTATAATATTTACTGCATTATAGATTTATAGAGGAATGTTATATTTTCCACATATATATTTCAAACTATGCACAGTTACTGTGTACTGTATTTAAGCCAGAAATTAAAACAACAATATATTGATTTATTTAGAAACAAGCAACTTTTAAGTGATAGGGGAGATCTCTGATTACACCTTTCAGGGCTTCTTTATGGTTTCTTCAATTTTTGCAGGGTTATCACCTCAATCTCACAAATGCTGCCCACCCAAGACTGGAACGTGAACTTGGGTCACAGAAGACATGGTCCCAATGCTCAGAGTCTTTTGAAGATTGTTCACCCAAATATGAAGTCAGAGACACACATGCGGGTGTCATATTTTCTTCTCCTTTGTCCAAGACCTACATTTATAACTCACATAGACTTCAGAGGAAAGTCTTCTTTTAGCTCTGATTTTTATTTTCTGAGCATGGCAAATGTTCCTAGCTAACTGCATTTGTTAAGGTTGGTATTTTAAAATGCCATCAAATCTACAGAGTTTAAAGAATCTTCCACAGTGTACAAAAATATACAGAGAGGATAGATTTGTTTCTGACCAATTAGTATGGTTAGTTATCTCACAAAATACAGGATCCCTTTTAAGGCGGTCTTTGCCTATTAGAAAGATATTTATGCTAAGAAAAAAATGTCAAAATGCTAAGTTTCTTATACATATATTTAACATGTGGCACACTTACATTCGTAAATATCTGCTCAATTAAAAAGTGAAATTTTGGAATTAATTTAGGCTTATAAGTACATATGAGTATGTCTATGTCCAACACAAAAAAAACTGCTTGAAAGTTTTAATGATAAAATCTTTTAAATTGCACATAAACAAAACTCTTGGTTAGGAGAGGGGAAATTCAGCATAATTTAGTAGCTGTTTCACTGAATGGTCAGTACAAGCACATCACTTGTAACAATTTTACAGGTGGAAATGAAAAAAAAAATTTTTAATTTCTTACTCTAAATTTTCTTCTCAACAAATTCAGCATGTGCTTGTTGAAAGTCTTTCTAGATTTCAACATCAATCTTAACAATCTCTCCTTTAAGATTTAAAATATTTTTTAGTCACTATGCTTACCACTTGTCACTTTTTCTTTATATACTATACTCTGTATAGGTGTATGTACCATATAATAGTCTTAATGTGTATCTATGTTATCTCTTACACAAGATTATAATCTCTGGATAATCAAAATTAAGTGTCAATCATGACCATATGGTACAGAGTTTAACATGGTGCTTTGTCATCAATATTTTCCTCAATAGGATATAATTCAATTGTGTATCCACTATAGCAGGCACGTCCAACCTGTGGCCCAGCACAAATTCTTAAAACATTATGAGACTTCCCACTTTTCATGCATGTAGATTCTCTTTTAAAAGACAAAATTATTTTAATTACAAAAGAGGCCGTGTGACTTTAAAAATCATAGTAGGATAAAATAGGGACAGTGCCACGAAAAGATTGAGGTTGAGTGTCTCACTGCAAAGGTGCATGGGCTTTGAAAAGCTTAACGTTTTGTAGAACGAATGAAAAGACACCTTGCATTTTAAGAACATACTCATAATTTATACAGCTTATCTGACGTAAATTTGATTTTGTCCCTAGGCCTCCGCCATGTCTGCTATAGATGAGCGTAATTATGGAGATCCTTCAATGTTAGGCTCAATATTAAACTATTTGAACTACTTAATTCTAACTTCAGCCGAATAAGTCTAATTAGTCTGAATCATCAATAACACGGCTCATTCATTCAGTTAGGTTGTAGAGACCACCACCAAGTGTCATGAATTTTTTCAATATTGAGGTTTTGTTACGACAGTGTACATCACAGGGAAGGTCACTGTTCTCATGGACCCATCATTGTTGTAGAGAATGAACAAGAAGTAAATGAGATCTTGAATAGCCAAGAAGACATTACAATAAGTGCTGTGAGAGAAAAAAATTATTGTCTGGAGGCTACTTTGTAACTGGTGGTCAGGGACAACAAGATCACTGGTACGAGTGATGGTGACGTTATAGGCTATAACTTCAGGAAGAATATGAGACTAGGAAAATTAAAGCAGTAATGGACATCTCTTTGAAATAAATGTGCTGTGAAAAGGATAAAAAACGTAAAATATTACATGCAGGGGGTATAGATGCTTTTCCTTTTTATTTATTTCTTTTTCTCCTTGATACAATAGAATTGATTTTTATGCTGGTTGGAATAACCTAGGAGAAGGAGATGAAAGAATAAATTAAGATTGGTCCTTTACAAGGAAAACAGGGGTGAAAATCAAAATTGATAAATTGGAGAGTTTTTAGAAACAGAGATAGCTTATTCATAATAACCAGAAAGACACAGAAATTAAGTTCTGAATCTTCATTAGATACAGGGGAAAGAAAAGGTGGATTTTTCTATCGAGCTATGCATGCTCTTCAGACCTAAGTGGCCGGCTGAATTCTCAGGAATCAGTGGGCGCTAAAAAATTTGTACCTACATTTTAGATGTAACCACCTCTAACCTAAACATAAATCCCCACTGCCCTTTAGTTGCTCTATCTCAAATATTGAGTGCTAGCATTTTCTAATGATTTTTTATCTATTTTTTCACATACATATTTAATTCAATAAATATCAAGGGCTGATGTTTAAGAAGAGATACAATAGACATTTCAGTTTAAACAACACACTAAAATGACAGTTGTTGCTAGTGTTGATTGCTAATGGTGTACCTGAAGTTCATAGATTTTAAAGCAGAAGACGATATCTCAAATATGATGAAAAAGAATAATATTTTTATCTTTTTTGTATCCCTTGCAGTGAATAATATGGAACTTTGTATGTTTTACTATTTCAAGGGAAATGAAAATTTAATTACTAAAACAAAACTATTTTAATTCTGTGCTTTCAATATATTTCTTACCTTCTGCATCACAAAAGCAAATTACATATTTTTAAAAATTTACATTGTTGTTTTGTGAAGAAAGGGATCACTGATCTCTTCTAACACCTCACGGCTGAGATTTTTTTCCACTTGAGGTTTTGGGGATTAGAGACTAACCTGCTACCTTACCTATTCCACTCTAGTGACCAGAATAACAAATAATTATAAAGAAGTTACAGTAGCATTCACTTTAATATAAAGGCATTCTCTTAAATATTAAAATTTTCCACAATAAAACTGAAGAGGGTTCTTCCTAGATCCATTTTTTTCCCCCAGAGAACTGTGTTAGTGAAATCAAACTTTAAGTGCCCTGTGTTGTAAAATTAATACATGCTATATGGCCTTCTAATGGAATAATGGTCCAAGAATAGTTTGATACAATGAAAGGAATTTGGAGTATTACATTTCAGAATTGAAGCTACTTACCACTCCTGCCAGAATGAAACTTATGTAACAAACGACAAAAAAAATCATAACAACTTAAAAAATATTAAAAGCATTATGAATTACTTATTTCTGCTTCTATTTTTAAATGTTAAGTTTTCTTCACTATTAGTTTTTCGTGGATAATTTAAGCGTGAATCATTTTTTCTACACCATAATTTTAGATACACGCAAAAATTGTGATAAATGGTATTTTCCTAATGACCTATCAGAACTATAAAACATAAACATTGTAGTTGAATCATAAATACTTTTAATAAAACAAAGACTATGATTTACTTGAGAGACAAATTTAAACTATTAAATTGCAGGGCCTTTGAAGCACTTTGGAGTACATGAATTTGGGATAAAAAAATAAGACTTTCAGTGTTACGAGGGAACTTTAAGTGATTAAATCACAACATGATTTTTGCTAAGACGTGGGAAACCTACGAGTTGTAATAAATTTATTTTCTTAGCTCTTTTTTTAGTTTCAAGTTTTCCCCCTTTTATTCTATATCCAAAGCGCACTCATTCTGACCAAATAGAAAATCCACTCAAAATTAAGGAAGACGTGTACAGTAGCTGAATTCATCTTTTCTGGAAGATGACTGTCCTTGGCTCTGACCCCTAACAAATTCATAACCATTCTTTCTCTCTCCCTGCTGCTCCCTCATTCCTCACACACTTGACTGGTTTGAAAAAGTGTCAATGGGAGGGTCAGGTTCAGGTTCAGGTGACGCAGGCAGCATACTTGGAAAGTACTGAAAGTCAATATTTACTTACATTCACAGGCTAGCCATAAATCTTTCAGGAGTCACCTGTGAATGGTCCCCATTGAAGATGCTCCCGTTTCCTAAACTCCAAGACATAACTCCAGGGCTCTGATGGGCATTGTTAAGTTTGTGGCTATAAGGGGAAGCGTCAGGAGATACATATTTTATTTATCTCTGAACTAAAGATTTGGCATAATTACTACAACATCCAGATGCAACAATGAAGTTTCAGGCCATCAGCTTCAAACGCCACAGCAAGCAACAGCTGCAGCCTGGTTTTCAAAAGAGTTTGCATCATTTTTCCAGGTGGATGTAAAGTCTGGATAGTTTCACGGGTTTCCTTTGCCATTACATTCATAAAGGTAACATTACAACAAATAATCATATGTATCACATTTAATAGCAGAGGCTCATTTGCTATAATAACACTTGTGTTCTAAAACTATCAAATTGTCCAGAAACACATTATAAAAGGAATTGGGAGGATAAAGTTCAAAAGCGAATGAGATTCACATGTACAAAGCAAGTCATTTGTCTTTTAAGAAAAAAAAAGAATGTTTTCAAGAATTATTTTTGGTTTTTATGATAGCACACAAATTGTTTTTTCTTTACAACAGACTAAAAAATATATGTGAGTGGGGAGGGTCACCTTTAGATCTCAGTTAACACCTGAACTTCTTCACTTTCAGCAACTTAATGTTACTGATGTGAAAAATAATATAACTGGAGCAACTTTAACATGGAGTTGGAGACACCCTCCCAGAGAAATTGTCTTGCAAGTTTTAGTCCTCAAACCCTTGGGACATTTATATCAGGCATGTCCAAACCTGCGGCCCAGGACAGCTTTGCACACAGCCCAACACAAATTTTTAAAACACTATGAGAATTTTTTTTACTCATCAGCTATTGTTAATGTTACTATGTTCTATGTGTGGCCCGAGACAATTCTTCTTCCAATGTGGCCCAGGGAAGCCCAAAGTCTAGACACCCCTGATTTACACAAACTGGGCAATATAACCTTTGACCTGGGTCAAAGCAACATTATGTCCCAAAGACCCATTTGCAAAGCTAATAGGAAAGTAGACATCATGACTTTGGGACTGAACATTAAGACATTCTTTAGAATAGCACCACCCCGTTTGCTAAAGAATAACTTCATTTATTTGCACCTATAGAAATCCTTTCCTTGGCTTGGAATCACCAATAGAAATGCCTTCCTTCTAGTCATGTAATTATTTTTCTTCCTTTTCTAAGAAATAGCCCTTGTCTTCACCCCCTAACTGAACACTAAGTTTCTATTTGATCTCACATAAATACTTGTTGCCTCTCACTTTGGTCTTTAAGTTCTAGATTAACACCGGCAACACAGTTCCAAATCTCTGTGACTAAAACAAAATTTGAAAACAAAACAAGCTGAGGATGTCTTTCTGAATATTGGTCTCAAAATCAATTTTTTTTTCTATTCTTGAGTTGCTGAACAGGATCCAGTATAAATCTAGTAATAATGAGAGACATTGGGAATTGAAGGCCCTGTTTAACAGATCACTTAAATTCAATTTTCTTTAAACCCTCTTGTGTTTGTATTTTTTCCCCCAAAATTCACTTCTATTGTCATTAGCTGGCCATTGAAATCAGCTTTGAATAAAACCAATGTGTTACTGAAAGCAGAATATGCAGATATTATTTTATAATATTAGATAAGCTTCCCATGGAGAATTTTGTTTTCTCCTAGTCTTTTAATTGACAAAATAACATTATCAAGAGCTCGCTGGATTGTCCTATATTTACCCGCTACCAGGATTCAAATTGTCCTGTTTATACAAGTCTTACAGAACTCGGTCCTTGGGAATGAGTTTTCATTGGTTGCTGTAACAAATGAGCAGAGATTTAGTGTTTTAAAAAGAATAAAAATACTTTATCTTACAGTTCTGTAGGGTCTCATTGGGTTAAAATCAAGGTGTTGGGAGGACCACATCTTCTCCTGGGAGCCATAGAAGAGAACGCACTTCCCTGCATTTCCCAGTGTCTAGAGGCTCCTCACATTCGTTTGTGGCTCTTATTTCACCTTCGAAGCCAGCAGCCATGCGTTTCTCAGATTAGTCTTCTGCAGTCACATCTGCATTTGACTTTCCTCTTCTGCTCCTTGTTTGCACTTGAAAGGTCTCTTGTGATTATGTTGTACCCACCTGGAAATCCAGGGCGATCCTTCTACGGAAGGCCAGCTGACAGATAACCTTCACTCCGTCTGCACTTCCCTCACCTGTGCCATGTCACCTCACATGTGCACGGGTTCTGGAGATCAGGAGTTGAACATTTGGAGGAAATCGTGACTCCTCCTACCAGCTTTGCAAATTGATAAACTTCTTACTTGCATCTATAAAAAGTTAACTACAACTTTCAAAGTAATCCAAAAAATGCAATCCTACACGTTTACTTCGTGTTAAATCTTAGCAGTAAAGCGATGAAGGGAAACCAGATAATTTATATTCTGTCACAAATCATGGAAAACCAACAATACTTTGAATAAATTTCTCAATAAACAGATGAAACCTAACTATGTCTTGTTTCTCTACTGCCTCTTTTAGACATCATTAAATAAAATTTTCCTTGCTATCTTTTTATATTAATTTGATTAAGATTGTCCTGTGTATGTTAAAGTAAATTTAACCACATTGTCTATGTTTGATTATATAATACTTCCTTTAATGCTATTTCACATTTGCCTGTAAGTTGCTTGAAATAAGAGCTGTAACTTGCCCATCTCCACGTTCATCACGGCTCACATATTATATGCGATGTGGCACATTACAGATGTTTGTTGAATGTTGAGTGGATGAATGTATGAATGATTGCCAATAAATAAAATGATCATGACTCACATATTAGGTTAAGTTACACATCACAGACATTTGCTGAATGGATGAGTAGACGAATGTATGGATGATTGCCAATCAATAAAGTTCTTTCCATGGCATTTTGTCCACTTACAAGTCTTTAAAAGCTTTTGTCAACATTTATCCTGTCAGATAAAATTTTCTTTTTTTCCCCTTCTCTTACAAATATTAATTCAAATTGTTTTTACTTTACAATAATTCAGAGCATGCTAAGATAGTCATCTTCATTTTGCACGCTATGTTTATATTCTAAGGGAGAAAAGAGAACACTAAAAAATATTGCTACCTTTGAGGTCAGTTGCTTCAATATGATGTGTTTTAATAACATGCATTTTATTTTTACTGTGCTGGGCAATCCCCTTATACTCCCAATCATTTAGCATACAATCCCAAAATCAAAAGACCAGAGTCACATGTAGGAATTGTAAAGATGCGTGGTAGCTGCCACACTTTTATGTAAAAACGAGATTCTCCTGGGGCCGGGCCAGCTGTATTCTTTCCTAGAAGATATCCCATTGACAAGGAAGCTTCCTCTACCTTCTCAGTTACAAAATCCAACATGGGTATCTCAGGCTGGAATATCATTAACTCTCAATGGGTTAGGCATTGGATTTCAACAAGAGCTCATTATCAAGCTCATAGCTACTTTTTGAAAAGGGCTGTGTCTAGCATCTCTATCAAAGCCAAGTGCAAAACACCAAAAGGAGGTATCTTCGGTTTTCACCCTTTGCACACTGCTTCCTTTTTGGGGTAAGGAACCAAAAATGTAACAAACTTTCCTTGGCTGCCAGAGCTCAGAGATTAGATTTGTATTAAATCCTAACTAATTTGCTGGATGTATATGACAGGGGAGTTTGTCCAACTAATGCACTTCTTTAATTGCAGCTTTCCCCTATTGAGATATTGGAATGGTCCCTTCCCTCTTGCACTCATGAGATGGAAATTACAAGCAAACAGTATGCTAATTCAGTTGTAATACATTCGGCAAATAATATGTAGTAAAGTGTAGAAGCAATGAAACAATACGATATTTTAGCTTTTTATCTTTCTTCACTACAAGGTTTGCTCAAAGCCCTACCAGTGAAATTCATTGTTCCGAGGGTTAAGTTACAGCTGTGGAAAGAGCCTGTTCTCTTCTGGCGGAAGGAGGAAGAATGCATGCAAAGATGGGACCGAGTGGCAACGGCAACAGCCATCGGAGAGACATGGTTATTTTTTTCTCCCTGTCCTTTGTTTCCTTGCCCCAGAGTTTGTTTGCCACCCTCAGCCTCCGGAACATCCAGGGCTCCAAGGACCACAGCCCTGTCCCCTCACACTTCACCTTAAATTTCTTGGAATATTTTCCACCTCTGTACCCAGTATCCACAAAAGACACCTGAATCCAACGGAGCTGTAAAAATTCAAACCCTGTCCCCGCTGAGGCTCCTATGTGTATCCAGGTAAGCTACACCTTGGATGCACTCCTAACCTCTCAAGCGTCTGAGGCCTTGGTGAAGCAGCAGCAAGCCATCATGGGAGCATGGAAAACTTACCTCTTCACTAGCAAATTGTTTATATTTCCTTCAGGTTCAAGAAGAATACCAGTTGCTGTATTTGAAGGCTTGTTCCAGCTTTAGGAATTAATTCCTTTCCCTGGGAAGGCTAGAGCAAAACCTCAAAGCGATAATCAGGTTGCTTCTGCAACCCCACTTCCCTCTACCCAGCGAATAACCATCTCTTGACTCTTCCTAAAAGGGAAAACAAATGAGAAAAAACACATATTGCCCAGTGATCGAATAAGTTTGGTTCATGTGTTTGCTACCAATTTCAAGTGGCTTGTGGAGTCCTTGTCTTCTTTTCCAGACAACGATGTTTCTTACACGATTCTGCCTTCATCACAAAATAGGTATTTTTCATGTTTATATTTATTTATTTTATTTTGACCACGAAAACTAGGTTTATGTATTAGAGGCCAAAATACTATTTACTTACAAATATCTTAACACAGGTTTTCCGTGTTTCCCTTGGGACAATGAAATGGTGACAGAAATCACCCTGCTCACATAGAAAGTGTCTGTAGTACAGAGAAAAAACTCCAAAATTATGAATCTCAAAAAGCATAAAGCGCAGCGTGTATGTATTTCTTCTGCCCATCTTGAGAGTGGGAGAAAAATCCTTGCTCTCCAACAAGCGAATACTCTCTGAAAAGTGAAGAGAAAGGTCTCTAAATTGCTTCAACTCTTTGAAATATAAATTAATGAATCAAGGATTCATTACTTTTTTATGTAAATGAATGGCTTTCAGGGTGATTAATTTCTATATCTCCCCAGGATATTTCATTATCTTTAACATTCAAGGTTTGTTTACCACTAATTCATTTTTGTTCTTTAAACCCGGGTTGCTAGTAATTACTTTCCAAAAAGTAATAACCATACAAAAACATGAAGATATTCACATTATTTCCTAACACAGCTCTGTGGTGGGGACATGTTTGACCTATTGCAGAACAATGAGGACAGAAGTACATCCAGGACAGAACAAATGAGAGAGTCAATACAGGTCAAGTTACACTGATTGACTCTATTTGTGGTCATGTCATCAGGTAAGTTCATTTAATATATAATTGAATGCAAACATCTTGCCTGTGATACACAGTAAAATTAGAGAATGTGTCATGAAAGAGTGGGTGACTGGACTCTTTCTATAAAGGTAAGTGAATTTTCTATACTGAGAGTAAACATTACAAAACAATCCAAGCAAAAAGGCTTTGTCGTCAAGACTAATATTCAAGGAAAGCCCATGAAGGTCACTGATAACAGATGCATGTTAATTGTGAATGGGAATTTAAAAGTGTAGCATTGACAGGAGACTCCTTATTATATTGATTAATGTCAAGATCTGTTGACGAAAAAGAGCTAATGTGTTACCTAGAACTTCTAGTTCTTAAAGATCCTAACATGCCATTTGGATAAAGATGGCCACTTAAAAAAACAAAACAAAAAATCTAGGGTTAAGCATTATACTCTTCTTTAACTAAGATCACAAAAGTGATACTTTACTAAATTATACTTTAAGTAAAATTTAAAGAATCATTGAACTCTCCTAACAGGTCAAATAAAGTTGGTATATGTTAGGGAAGTGTATCTCTTTAAAAGCTAAGTGATGATCAGATATAATGACGCCTATTTGTAAATTAAAAAGTAATGTTCAGTGTCACTTAGAATAACCTTAGAGGACAATAACACTGGAAATAATCAAGTAGAATATTTAATAAGTCAGTTAATGTCATGTTTCTGGGTACTAAGAATAAAACCTCAGCTTCAAAGATGCAGACTATATATATATAAGATCCATTTTATATATATGTGTGTGTGTGTGTATACATATACATTACATATATACATGTGTGTGTGCATATATATATATATATATAAAATAATGCATCTTAATAATGTGTAAAGCTAGAACTACAGGCCTAATCATGGTCAACAGGCAGTATCAGAAAAGCCTAAAGATCTTGGAAAAGCTAAAACCTTAGGAGAAATGAATGTATTTTGGAAAAGAGTAGATAACTATTTAAAAGGTAGAACATGCAGTCCTCCAAGAAAAAATGCATCTCCAAGAGCAACAGCCCCAGAAAAACCTGCCGAAAGGAAGTGTTATAGGCATAAGCAGTGATCTTAGGTTTAGATAAATGAAAACTCTTATAGTTCATAGGTATAGGTATATCTTTCCCAGTGCGGGGGGCTGAGGGCAGAAATAAGCTGAGAAGCACTTTTTGAGTAGCTCAGTGTCTGATGTTGAGGATCATGGATTTCAAAAGCTTTGAAAAATAAAGATGCGAGAAGACTTGTCTACTAATTTTCTGGTTGTTTGAACTCTCAGGTTATGTCTTCTGTTATTGAAAATTGGAACTAAAACAAAACAAATTTTAAATTGGCCATTTTTAGGCTGAGAAAAAGTTATTAAGAATATCAACTTCTGGTTTACAGCCACTCATAAAAAAATATTGGGGAGAGATATATGGAAATGCCTTTCGAACAATTACCAAATAAGCAGGAGAAGAGTTCTCTATTACTATCAGATTATAATTTTTAGTCTGACAGTTTCATTGCGTGTGGATGTAAAAGGGTTTAATTTTATTACTATTACATTTATTGAAATAGTTATTGAAAAAATGTTTCCTTGATTTTATTTATAATACAATCTATTTCAAAAAAAGAACCATTAAAATGATAAAAGTAGTTTTGCTTTTATGTGAATTTAATCTAAGACTGTGAGTTGTATGATTTTCTAATTTGAGAGCATTTTCTCCTGACATATCTCTATAATCAAGTTATTGCCTTTTAAAATAAATACAGAGTATTTATTTTAAACTACTTTGATAAAAATAATATTCTGTTAGATGCGAATATTTCATGAATTGAACAATAATACATCACCACAGGCTGAGTGACCATACAAAATTATGTATTTGTGTGGTCAGTAGCACTGTGACACATACGTCATTGCTGCATGTATGAAATAATCAGGGCATCTTACATGACAGTGTACAAATTGTCCAATTGGTATTTCTTACTTGGGCTATATTACTACGAAAAGGATGTGATGATTATAGTGGTAACATAATAAAATGGTTAGAGATCTCATGTAAAATATAATTAGTTCAAAATATACTGATGGCTATTTCTCATGCATTTAGAAATGGATATAACCTGACCAAAACACAATAATTACAAATATTGCAACAAAACATTTTTTAGACTTTGTGTTAAAATATGCCATTAAAAATATACATGCTTCGCACGCTTACTGAACTGATGAACTCCATCCCCCACTGGTTTGTCCCTGTGGTATCTGTTTATGGCTTCGATTGAGACAGATTAATAACTAGCATATATAATGATTACACGCTTTCCTTGCATCTTTATGGGACTACAACTCTACACTCCTTGCACCACACTCAAAGCAAAAACACCGAAGGGAAAGCCATGTTAGATTAGTGCAAACTTGGCATGGAGGCCCAACAAGAAGAAAGCACCAAGATCTCTTTCAATGATGAATTGAAAGTATGATTATGGATTTCTCCTGGATCCTAAAACCTAATCAGATATTAGATTAAATCTTTTCATGCAGAATGTTTTTGTCTTTGCACGTATTCTCTGTGATACACAACATCAGGGTTGATAATGGCTGAGGTCTCAGCAATATCAACAGGAGCACGACTGAAACAAAATGCACGTGAGAAATATGGCAGAGAAAAAGAAGGGATCAAGGCTTGGAGGTGACGCTCAGCCTTTGCAGTTAGCCTGAAGTCGGGAGGTTATTCGAAGTGCTTCAGATCAGAGGATGACAGAGTGAATGAAGAACATTTCATCAACAGTGGGGAACACAAATGTGAGGAGCCCGCAGAAACTGATGCTTGGTGAACCAGCAGGTGTGGAGCGAAGTGTCAGACGTGAGAAGCATTTAGGGACCAGGATGTGGTGACTTACACAAATATGGAATGTGGAGAAAAATAAGAAAGGAGGGTTTTTCAAAACTAACAATTTCTGTCTTTGGCAATGTGGTGGCTTATGCAGCCACCATCCTATGAAGAATGTTTAAGAGGAGGGGAATATTTCCTCACTCATATATCTTTTAAGAAACACTTTACCACGGGCCCCCAAAGGCGATTTCATGTCCATAGCTGCTGTCTCAGCAGTGATAAATCAGAGGTGTCATCATGTATCACCTGGTACAACATCGCCTCTTATTATTTTCTAATTACATGAATGAGCAGCTTAACTGGCCGTAAAATCCCAGCACAGAGAGAGAGAGAGCCCTCACCAGGTCTGTGATGCAAATGGAATTTTTAGAGTGGTTTTACCTGGGGCTTTTCAATTAAAATCTAAAGTGTTTTCATCTTCAACTAAAGCCCTGTTAGCAAGTGTAAATGGCCACAGTAACGTAACTAGTACTTTGAGGACACTCAAACCCACACAAGATGCACACATTTTCCGTGGGGTTGGCTTATTTCATGGAGGTTTAGGCCTAGAAATGACTTCATGAAAAATCTAATTAATCCTTTAGTTGACAGGAAGAGAAAGAACTAGGAAATGGAGGTAGATGATCAGAAAGTATAAGCTACAACGAAGGAGGAAGACAATTCTAACTCTTACATTTAATAAGGTCAAAACTAAGCATTGTCCATTAGACTTTGTTTCCAGAACTCACGTTAATGAACTCGTGTCTGCACCTACTCCCTGTCTCACACCTCACTCCCCACCGATCCCCACATTCTCATGACGTATAGGGCTAGGAGCCATTACTGGCAGATCAATGGTCTGTCACTATTACATTATTGAGAGGTTCGGACATAGAAGAGTAAAGCAGTGATACTTACACTTGGAAAATTCAGGAAAGAGAGAGAAAGGATAGAAATTGAAAGAGAGACCCAGTCACTAATACAATTATATAGAAGCAATTACAAAGAATTGAGGTGTATTTTTTTTAGGCAAAAGGAAAATGGGAGAGAAAAAATGGCTATATTTTATTTTTACTACACATGAGTATTATCAACTTTTAAAATTTTTTCAAAGAACAAACATTTGTTCATTCTTTCTAGTGTATGATTGTTTTTCTTTACGCTCTGATCTTATCTTCATTATTTCCTTTATTCTATGTTCTTTGAGCTTCTTTTGTTAGTTTTAACCTAACTTTTAAAGATAGATGGTATTTCCATTAATTTTCACATTTATTCAACTGTTAATGGTATTTAAGACCATATGCATTCATCTTTATACTACTTTAGTTCATCTCACAGGTTGTCATTTACTTTTTGTTTTTGTTTGCTTGTTTGTTTGTTTTGGTATCATTCGGTTAAATACCTTCTCTAGTTCCATTGTGGGTTTATAAATTCTGAATTACTTTAACATTCTATTTATTAATTTTCAAACTTATGAGCATATTCTAGCTATTCTTTTATTTATTTATTTCTCACTTAGTTTATGAACAGAAAATAACTTGACATCTTGAAATTCATTTTTCTCTAGTCTAGATGTTTTATTATTTTTCTAAGAAATCTTTAGTTATTATTGTGGATTTGTCTATTTTCTATGTAAATTGTTGAGTAATACGTTTTGACACTGTATCATTAAATTCTTATAGGCTTGTTATATTTCTAAAGACGATCTTATCAATGAGACATTTCACTTATCTCTAGTAATATAGTTTGTCTTAAAAATTGAATCATTTAGTATTAATACAGCTATAGTTTAATGTTTGCCTGGATTATCCCTTTTCGTTGTTTTACTTGCATGCAAACTTTACACTTATGTTTTTATGTTTCTCTTGTAATTAGATCCATTTTTTCTCATGGCGGCAGTCTTTTTTAACTGGTGAATATAGTCATTTCTAATTAATGTAATTATTGATACATGAGGTTTAAATCTGTTATCTTAATATGTGCTTTCTATTTATTTCTCTTGTGATATAGTGTTCTCATTTTTGCTTGTTTATTTTGTATGATTTCTTTTATCTGCTTTTATTCCCTCTATTTGTTTGAATTTCACCCTCATTATTTTGCTATGCTTTTACAGTAATGGGTCCATTAGAAATTACAACATAGTAAAGTATCTCAAATTTATCAGTCTTATATTGATTACAACCTTTTACTCCCAGGCAGTGCACTGACCTTTCATTTCCTCCTCCACAAGAGTATGCTGTTATTTCCCTGTGTTTTAATTAAGTCTATATTTTAAATTCCCCATGGCACTGCTATTATTCCACAGAGTTGATATTTATTTAAATGTAACATATTTACTGCCCAAAGAACACGTGGCAGTATTTCCTTCAGAGCAATTACAAATTTTCGTTCCATCTCTCTTTTTTTCTGTCTTCTATCTCTTGTCTCTCTGCCAGGCTCCCTCTCTCCCTCCCATTTTTGTCCTTCTCCCTCTGTTTCTCTCTCTTTCACCCTCTCTCCCCTTCTCTTTTCTCTCTTTTTTGGCTTTTAAATATATTTAGTTTACCTTAATTACAAAGATTTTATTACTGGCACTACTTTTTTCAGCACATGAGAGAATCATGTGGTTCTTTTTTTTTTTTCTATGTTTTTTAAGCTTGCTCCATTTTATTGCAGCCCTAGTTTCTGGCTTTTTAAATACCTCCTCTTTATTTTATTGAGCCTTCAATGGAGTTTTGCAATTTTTGTTTTTATGTTGTCTATTAGCATCACCTTCAATCTTGGATCCCTTGTTTCTTCTCGATCATTTTTCTCACAAGCAGATTGTTTCAATCATGCTGCTGTTGATGGTGCTGAGACTGTATCACTGAGGCCTCAGGCACTATTGAGCCTGGTTGTGCATATCCCAGAGATACTCATATTTATACTTAAACTTGAAAGAGTCTATGACGTCTGCTTCTGACCAGCCCTCCCATGTGAACTTCCACCATAAAGAAGAAAGTGAAAATTACTGTAAGTCAGCATTTTCCTTACATGCCTTTTAGATAAAATGTATCCACTGACCACCTCAGTGGCTGAAACACCTTCCGTATTCCCTGCAACTAGAATAATTGCACACATGCTCATATGATTTTGTCTATATGTATCTCATACTCATACACAGGAGAATGAAAACATTTCTGTATTTGATGCAAGAAATTTTATCATTTCCCTCATTCAGGGTGCATTTCAATGCAAATTATATGGCTCCTGTGGGTAGCACGCCTCCAAGTAATACCCTGATGTTACAATCTCCTTATAGCATTTGATGTCTTTTTTTCAGCTTCATTTCTTCCGCTTTCATCTTCTGGCATATCTTTCTTCCTAGCTGGAAAAAAATTAGCTACTTTTTAAGGCCTTTGTGGTTGTATTGGGCACACCTGAATAATTCAAGATCACCTCTCTATTTTAAGGAAAGCTGATTAAAAATTTTAATTACATCTGTAAAGTTACTTGATAGAAGTACTTAGATTAGTGCTTGATTGAATAACCTGGGAATAGAAATCTTTAGAATTCTGCCTATCACAATCAGTAACACTAACATGAACCAAAGGCACAAGTTTCATTTATTTATATTACATTATAGCATACAGATGTTTTACTTTAAAGCAAAGTGTAAACATATATATTTTTTAAGGAGTAAATTTAAACATTAAAGTGATTGCCATTTGTGAGATATTGATAATTATGAAAAATATTGATGAGGAAATCACTTCAAGACATGAGCAAACACCAGGAAGCAAAAGATTTTGTAGTATCATATAACAAAACTGGGGATATAATGGAAAGCCACTTTCCAAATCTGTGCTTTAAAGTATCAGAATTTGAGAGAAACAGAGATGATATACAAAGGAAGAGAACTATAAAAATATTCAGAAATACATTGTTCAGATAAACTAGCATTGCCCACCATATTTAGGCATGTGGTGAGTTTTTGAAGCTAAGTATCCTTGCAGAGTATAAAGTCAACACAGTGAATTTCAGGCTTTTTTTTTTTTTAATTCATCAAACATACTGTCCATCATACAAATGGTTATCCTTTGCCCTCAGTCCATGCACATAAAATGCTGATTGGTGTCAGTGGGAGCCATGTGTGGGTTCTGTGGATACTGAAGTTTGAAACTTTATGATGTGTTCAGAATAGCTTTGAAGTCCAGTTTGTGAGAAGAACTACAAGTTTTAAAAAGCAGTTCTTCAGGGCTTATTCGTATCCACTGGGAACAAGGTTAGATTGCCTATTTTCAGTGTAGTATCAGGCTGGAATTGCAAAGCACGATTTGGGGAGTGGGCAGTTGATTTCTATGGGATTGTTTCAGTTTATTTCAATTCTAGATTTAGAGCCCCTGGGACCTATAGTGGCAAACAGTCTACCTCTTTTTTTAAACATTAATATTCATGAGTTTCTTTCATTTAGTTGGACTAGTGGCATTTATTTTATTCATGGTATTGTTATGAATTAAGAGCATTGCTTTCATTTGCATAGTCTACAAAATTCATAAGCAGAACAAGTGAGATCACCTTTGCATCAACAAATTGATTAGTGAATTTTATTTTTAAGTATGACTGAAAATGCTTTTATATGACTTCATTTTTTATTCATACTTATTTTGAGAAACATATTTGAGTACGTAACAAATAAAACTCCTTGCATTTGTTTCTACAGTAAGAGATGGGGTTTTAACAGAGTAATTACAAGCAACTACCAAAAATGCAACTGATGATTTGTCTCAGTAGACCCCAAATATGTAAATCTACCATGCAGCTTGCAACATTTATCAATTACAATATAAAATTAAATAAAATCCATTGCTTTAGTCTGAAAGATATTTTTGAATAATCTAGATTTCATCTTTTAATTTTATTTTTTTATTTTTCAATTACATTTGACATATAATACATTGGTCTCGGGTGTACAACATAGTGATGAGACATTTATATAACTTACAAAATCATCATTCCATTACACCTGGTTCCCATCTGACACCATATACAGTTATTAACAATGTTACTGCCTGCATGCCTATGCTACACTTCACATGCCTGTGACTATTTTGTAACTGTAAATTGGTACTTCTTAATTTCTTCCCCTTTTTTATGCACCCCTCCAGACTTCCTTTCATCACCCCAACAAACTGAATAACCTAGATTTCCTAGATCTAAAACACACCTAAGTATTCAATTAACAATGAATTATACCAAATTAAATAAGGGAAAAAAATACTTAATCTCATTCATCAAAATATTTGGTTAGGTTTACAGATTTTTTAATGAAATGCATATCATGTGTAAATATAATCACATTTTTTCTTTTTTTTATCAAAAACACATTTTCTGTTATCTGAAACCTCCACATGTCCCCATTTGAAAGTGTAAATGATGTAATCTAAGTTAAGTATGCCAAATTTTGTCTTTCTTAGCTAACTTTGGTTTTCATTTGGGGGCATAATTAAGTTTGCTTAGAGTGCCTGAGTATGTGAAGCTTCTCCGAGAAATCTTTGTCATTTCACTACTTTAGTCTTATTAGTGCCCGTGCTGGCTCACTGTTCCTGACAGCTCATCCAGGATGAGCCCGATAATGCAACCCAGCTCCAACTGAAGTGAAGTGCTGAAGCAGCACTCAGGAAACAGGGTGTCTCACAGAAGAAAAAGAAATGACAGGCAGCTTTTCAACAAGCAGGAGCTAACCTTTACATCCAGGAAGCTACTAGGCTAAGTATGCAGAAATCCAGGTTAAAACACCTGAAGGTCAGAAGACAGGAAGTGGAATACAGAAGTGAAGCCAGGAGAGAAAGGAAGAAGAGACACAATTTAGTTCCCTTTGTATTCTACTTTTTTCTTATTGAAAGAAAGATATTGAAGGGTGTTAAGTAGTCAAATAATTGCATAGATTCATTCCCATTTTTCTATGTTGGTTCTGGTTTTATTGAAAGAATGCATTGAAACAAAGACAAGAGTCTAGGATAAATTCTATTATCCCATTGAGGGAAGGTAAGGTGCAGAAGTAAAGCAGAAGATGAAGTGAGCACCTTTAAAAGGAGAAGAGTAGAGAATACCAAGGGGGCAAAATTGATTGTTTTTCTTCATTTAATTAGATGATTAAAATGTGAGAAAAAAAGAGTTAAGGATAATCTTCAACTCTACCTTGGGCCACATTGTGGACAAAAAATGTTATTTGATGAGAAATCCAATTTGTGATACTAAACGGGTATTTTGGAGAATAAGATAAACGTAGTTTTAGACCTGTGGGGTTGGGGGTTCTAAAGACATTTGAGCGTGGGAATTTAGGAGTCACATTTTAATTTTATGTGCCACAGAAAATGGCCTCTTTTGCAACATTAACTATGTCTTCACAGAATTCTCATAACTGAACACCAAACCAGAGAACACTTGTCTCTGAGTTTCTGCTACAGTTTCCCCAGACCTACTCCATCTTTGTTACTCTGCTTTGTGCTCCTGGGTGTGTCAATGAATCCTTTATACTCTGGCTTCTGATTAGTTTCAGCCCATAGTAAAAAATCAGAAATGGGAAGGATGGTGAGGAGCCTCTCCCTGTGGAACTGACATTAACTGGCTGCAAAAATTTGAGTGTTTCTGTCACCCCTAACTTATCTGTTGGAACCTTAATTCACAATGTAATGGTGTTTGGAAGTGGGGGCTTTGGGAGGTAATTGGGTCAGCAAGGTGGAGCCCTCATGATTTCAATAACGCCCTTACAAAGAGGAAGAGACAGAAGATCTCTCTCTTTCTCTGGACGTACGAACCAAGAAGACATGTGATGACATAACCAGGAAGACGCTCTCTCCAAGAACGCAGCTATGCCGGCACTCGCATCTTGGACTTCCAGTCTCCAGAACCATAATAAAGAAATGTTTGTGGTTTAAACCCCCCGTCTATGGTATCTTTGTTATAGCAGCAAGATCTAAGCACTGGATGCTAAAAAAGTTGGCCACTCCATGCATGTCATCTTCTCCCAGGTTTTGACAGCCAACTCTTTCTCTTATCCCATCAAATATAAATGGTGCACCAACAACCTATGCCCTGCTTCCCGTCTATACACATGCGTGCCAATTCCTTGGGTTTTCCTATATACTTATGCCATCTTTGTAATTAGTTCTTTTATCGAACCTTACTCAAAGTACCCAACTTGAAAGCACGGCCTTATGTCTGCCAGGATATGACAAATTAGAGTCTGAAGTTTTTGTCATTTTGGTCTTTTCTGTATCTCCCTAATAGAACTCAGTTATCCCTTGTTCAGAAGGGAAAATATTAGTAGAAAAAATACTACATGATATTACATATAATATATTGCATGATAAATGCTTGCGAGGTGACATTTTCTCCATGTTTCACTAACAATGATAAATTCTTTATATCTCATTTCTCAAAGGGAAATTAATTATGAAGAAGACAGGATTAGTACCTCCACCTGAAAGGAGTATAACTCACCTCTGACCTGCTCAAGGCCCCATCTCTGAGTGAGCTATGGTTTTATCCAAACACACTGTTTCTGTATATATTGTACAAAATAGAAAATGAGCTGGAGAAGTTTGTTCTTTCATTACAGAATCATGAGTTAATGCCAACCCAATGCGCAAGTCCACAAATCAGAATTACTTTTTTTAATCCTTCTGGAAATGAATGGAATGCCTCCCCCACTCTCCAGTAAATATTTACTGTTTAATTAAAGATGTTTTGTTTTGTTGTTTTAACATAGATTATAATCAATTATACAAGATGATAGAATGACACTCTGCACACTTATAAAACTAAGGTCAGATAAAACTACGGTGGTCTCTCAGTTAACCGGCACCCATGGGGATTGGTAGCTGCCAGATAAATGTAAGTAGGCTCCCTGTTAACTGGTACTCAAGCAGCTGGTTACTTGAGTTCTGGTTAAAGAAGCATCTACCATGCATATATATCTATATCTATATCTCTATGTCTATATAGATATAGATATAGATATAGATTAGACTATAGATATTTTAGGTTATTTAAACATTCTGCCTATAATGGTTACAAGCATCACTATTTTTAAGTGCTCATCAAATTTTTAAAAGTTCATAAATTCCTTTCCTTGTACTTTCACTTGCACTCCCTGACAAAGTTTGCATTTCTCAACTTGCCAGCTCTTTTTTAGTGTCTTTGTCATCATATTCCCTCTGGGCACCCATTCCCCGTCATATCATCCATAGATCCTATCCCATGTACACTTGAAGTTGAGAAGAAATTTATATGTGTATTTAAATTAAAGTCTCATAAAGGACACATTTTTAAACTTATGTGTTGTGAGTGTGTATAAGTAGATAGATACAAATCCTTATAAAACCTGTAATGTCATTATTGTCTAACTATTTACAAATGAACAAATAGTATTAGTTTTCTCCAAGGTCCTAACATCCAAAGCACAGGACTTGAAAGAATTCTCTCTGCTCTCCAGGCCAGAAAAATCTTTCTTTTTACTACCATTATTCTCAAAAGCATTTCTCTGTTTCATGTCCCCCTCTAGGATAGTAATAAAATGGTCTTCAAAGAATTTAAGTTTAAAAAAATATGCGTAAAGTCATTAGCTTAAAGTAACTTTGCTTTGCTAATCCATGCGTGTTCTTAGGAAAGAGTTTCTATTAATAGCTGCATGCATCCCACATATGTATGTGGGGAGAGGGTCTGTGGTACAAAACTACATGCACAATAACAAACTGTGTCTCTCAATTAAACCTGCTACAGATAAGTAAAATAATTAGCCGAACTTAGACATGGACCAAAAAAAGAGCCTTTCAAATAATTGAGTCTTATGATACAGGAATTGACAAAATAGTCAAATGTGACTTTAGAGACACATCCCATTAATAAAAGGACACCAAACATAAGGATAAATGGAAGTTTGATTTAAAAATAGGGAAAAGTTATGGAAATTAGTCGTGAGATTCTGCTTTGATTTGTCTATATTTGTGTATGCATGTGTGATTTTACTTCACTCTATCCACACTTATTCTACTCCTGCAAAATACAGAGACTATTTTAGCAAAGATGCTTCTGACCAGCACACTCATCACAGAGTGTGAATGAATTGTGTGACCAGAACAAGCACTGCCAACCTAAATCCAGGGTAGTGTTTCTCAACCTCAGTACTATTGACATGTTTAGTCAAGTAAGTGCTTAGTGTAGGGAGCTGTCCTTAACATTGCAGAATATTAATAACAGCCCTGTCCTCTAATACACTAGAGCCAATGGCATCCTTCTCCCCTTCATACCCAGTTGCCACCATTGAAAATATCTCCAGATGTTTCCAAATGTCCACTGTGGGATGGGAAGACATAACCACCCCTACTTCAGAACCATGGGTATAGGATAAAATCATTAGCGCTATGCAATTCCTGATTCTGTAATGCTCCAAAGAAAATACTTTAATTCTGCAAAAGAAAGCATACATGACCAGTAATTTTTCCAATAAAGAAGGTATTCTTATTGTCTAAATAAAATACCAGCTTTCAGCTTAAACATTATTAGTAAATAACATGCAGCATAGCTGAATGATGGAAGCACCTGCTTTCTGGATCCAGATTGCCACTTACTTGTGACCCTAGAAAAATATTCAACATTTCTGTTCCATAGTTTCCTCATTGGATAACTGGGGACAATTAATAATCATGTTATAATGTTCTTAGAGGATAAAATATAAAATCACTTAATACCTTTACAGTACTTAGAATACTGCTGGGAATAGAGGATGCAATCTTATTGTTTGAAAATATATGAATGGACCTTGGAGAGAGGATCAGGGTAGTTAACCTATAGTAGAAGCCCTACTACTAATTGTATAACCTCAGAAAAATCACATAACATCCTTCAGACTCAATTTCTTCATGGCTTTGAATGATACTCTAAAATCTGAGTCTTAAATTAGGAAATCATATTTTGCTAGCAATTTCCAAAAGAAAAATTAATTATATTGCTATAATACATACCAGAGTATGAATGTGTATGTGTGCATGGCTGATGGTATCCAACGTTTCATCCCAAGATGCATAATTTCTAACCACACAGAACATGTCTCAGCTCTATTTACCATTGGGCACCTTTTCTTCTATTGGCTGTGATTTGCCTTGAGCAACCATTACTCAGGTAGGACTGCTGCTCATAATACTGTCAGAAATGAATATGAAACTTGAAAATAATGCTAGTACTTGAATTCTCTCCAAGTTTTTGGTCTTAGTAGTATTTCAGCTGAGTCATAATGCAATAAGGGAAATAGAGAAGTTGTGAATCTAGAAAAATAAGGTTATAATGGAATGCACACTGAACCAATGAGTGTTATGTGGGAATTTCCAAGGTTAAAGCAGAAATTGTAAATCTTTGAAATGGAAAGGTCAGAAAATAATTATAACTATTGTATTTCTAGATAAAACAGAACATTTTTGGAGAGTCAACAAGTCATACACCTCAGGAGAGAAAAATCTCAGATTCTGGGAGGGATGGGGAAATTAAGAGGAAAACATTAATGATCTTCCTCTCCAAAGAAATCCCGTTGTTTGCTTCTTCAAAACTGTTGAAAGTGTAATTTTAACTGACGACTAAGAATTCCATTCCTCAACGAAAATCTCTGAATACAATTTGTCCACTGTCCTGCTCCACTTTTCTGTGAAGTCTACTGGATAGTCTGTTGAAGTGATATGGTACAAGATACTGCACCCCTCAAAGCAAAACACCAATATTTATGGTTTTCCACCATATTCCCACTCTGAAAGTTGCCACTTACTATTCTTTGGGGGTAGGATGCCACCTGGTTGGGGCCATGGTGCAAAAGACAGATTTGAAATAACTTCCTTTTCATAAAAACCTTCCAAAATTTCATCAACTTCTTATAATTCGACTTGACGCTCAGTCCCTGTACCATCATGGTGAGAAAATCACTTCTTCTGGAAACACCATTTAGGAGTGTGTTTTTATTATTTTTTTTTAGTTGACTTTTATTATGACAAAAATCTAAGCTAATACTTTCTGAGGTTCCACCATTTACTTAGCTTACAGAGGTGGAAGTTTGTACCTTAAAGCCTATGTGGTTTGTTCATTTCACACACCCAAAATCAAAATTTCTTTGAAATTGAAGTTAAATATTAAATATTGTCAGTATTGTTAGTTTTATCTGGTAAAAATATTTAAAAAATCTAAAAGAAAATGTCTGAGTTTGTTTTATTTACACTTGTGGATCCATGATCCTAAAATTCAATTACAATCAATAATGACTAAAAGTTTTTGCTCACATATAAATAATGTTCATATGCATTTATTCACTGTTCTCAATTGAATAATAAGGTATCTGGAAGTAGCAGGCTGGCCCTACTTTCGTCTTTATAGAAATCTCTATTTAGGAAGATTGTATTTCTGATAAAAAAATTTGTTATTTAGATTAAATATATTGACTTATCGACACTCTTTTTACCCTGTCACATATGCGTCTAAATAAACATTTATTTCAAATGAGCCATATACTTTTAAACATCTTGGGGGGATGATACAAAATATGCATTAACATTATAGAGGTAATCTTACATTGTAGTTTAATTATTCTTTAAAAGTATTACCATGCTTGAAATCTAAGTCACAGAGAGAAGACCCATGACCTTTCAAGTTTTTCAAGATCATCTAAGAAACAGCAATTTCAAAAGTATTTTTATCTGTGACACTGCACAGTGCAACAAAATGTAAAATGCAGAAATTACGTCTTATGATAAATCTCCAAAGAAATTCCTTTATCACATTCATTGACATTTCCACAGTGCACAGATTAATTTATACCAGAACTTTGCACAATAAAACTAAATTAGATTAATAGAAGAGAAAAGAAATCCTAATTCTGTAGGCATATTTACAGGCATATTTTATAAATCCATTTTTATTTTTGAAATTTCTATTTATATTCTTTTACTCCTAACGTTTTTATAGTTTTTTTAATGTCATGCTAGAAACTAAAACAATTGACTTTGCATACCTAGATATATGTATGAGCTTTGTTTAGTCATTTGAAATAAAATTTAATGTTTAATTGTATAAAAATTAATCAGGTTAATGTGATATATAATTTAAGATTTGTTATAAGCAAAAAGCCACTGTTATTTGTGTTAATTAAAAAATTAAGTCCTCCTTCTTAACTACATCTTTTTGTCAATAGGCTATTTTTAAATACAAGATGTATTTTTCTTATGTGAAGAATATTTATTGATGCATAAAAAATTGTGAAAATGCCTTGATTTTACAAAAAGAAAAATGAAGTTCTATTATGTAATTTGTCCAGTGACCACAAATAGTTATGACAGGACCAGTAATGGACTGGTAATTAGGTGAAATTATTTTTCCATTAATTTTTGTGCTTATTTGTAAAGAAATAACTGTTCACCTCTGCAACTCGTGCATTTAAAAATAACAGGAGGAAACTGGACAAAAAATTTTCTAAGCAACTTTCCTAGTCTACCAAAGCGCAGCAGGTGAAAGCACCGAGGAGAAAGCATGTATCATCGACGCTGTGGCAGACATGGAAATGTGCTGCTTAGGTCTCCCTTTGAGAGAGCATGTTGCAAAGGCCTTTACCTGCTGCCCCTTGGGGAGGTGACAGTAACGCTCATGTTATAACAGACTCTTAAAGATCAGGAAGGCCATTAACCAATTCCCAAGCCAGCAAGAATGGTAGAACTGGAATGCACTGGCCAATGTGGGCCCCTCCGATGGGAACTCTCTGCTCTGTAAAGGCCTGGACAGGACCCTCAGAGAGGCCCTGAGCACTCCTACCCAATCTTCCCATTCAATCCTCCTCCTCCCTCTCCCTTCACCGGTGTCAGCCCTGTACCAGAGTCTGAGGCCTGACTTGAATACTTTTGGGCCCCCTTTCCCTTAGACCAGCAGTGTCCAAACTTTTGGCTTCCCTGGGCCACAGTGAAAGATTTGTCTTGGGCCACACATAAAATATGCTAACGCTAATGATAGCTGATGAGCTAAAAAAAAAAAATATATATATATATATATATATCATACTATTTTAAGAATTTGCGTTGAGCCGCATTCAAAGCCTTCCTGGGCCACAGGTTGGATGTGTCTGGTTTAGATTTTGTTGTCGCTTTCCTGTTCAAATAATTTGCTCTTTAAATTCTGTCCAGCTTTCCAGAGAACATGGACCTGCACCCCTGGAACCAAACATGACCCGATAAAGTCAGTGTAAGGTAAGTAAGATAAGTAAAATAAGTAGGTCTCCCACCTCTGGACGGCGATCAAATTTGCCCCCCGAGCGGTATGTTGGGTGCAGATGGCTCCTGGAACGGCGTGGAGGCCCATCAGGTAAGTACCAGGCAGATCACCTGTGTGACTGAGACTTGTGAGACAGGTTGGAAAGAAAGGAAGAGGCCAATGCCACTGCCCACAGAAGATTTATTCCACTTTGGATTTTGTTAGCTATGAGAACCATAACAACATGTGAGCACTCAGGAATAGCAAAGAACAAAAGAAAATACATGTATTTATGTGTGTGTGTGTGTGTGTGTGTGTGTGCGCGTGCGCTCGCGCGCGCGCACAGAGAATGGGGGAAATACTGACAACGCACTTCCCATGCACTGCAAGTTTGGTGAAAATCAGAACGTATGAGTCCAGAAGGGTGGACCTAGCTGTTTTTCAACTGGTAAAAGTTCACAGTATGAAGAGTTCATTCTCCCAGATGTCCCGTTTGCACAGGCTCAGCACGTCCCAGGGAACACGGCCCCACATCATTGTGAACAAGGAAAGCAGAGGACAAGAAATATGCAAGCAGGGAGGGCAGGCCATGGGAGCAGGCAGGGTCTCACCAGCCTGGGCTTTGGGATACACCAATATACAAGGCACACAGCAAATTGTTCAGTATGACCATGAAGACAGAGAATGGGAAAAGAACTGCTAGGATCCTGAATCCAGGTGAGGTTTTGTTCGTTAGATAAACTTGAAATAAATTTGTCAAGATGAAATAAAGTCATTTTTCTTCTATACCACTCAATGACTATTTCTGCTGGCATGAAAACTCCAGATTGTCTATGATTACCAAAGGTCATATATCAAGTTTTTGGTTTCAGGTAACAGTAATGTTGTTGACCCAGACAAACGTGGCAGAGGCCTCTTGATTTCAGAACAGTTCCCATGTGTCTGTCTGTCATGTGTTGTCCTAGAAGCTGTTTTGCGGGGGAACCCAACTAAGACTTTGCTCCTTTGTCCCTCATAGTAATTTTGAAACCACTCAATCCCTTACTCCTCAATATAGCTGGAAATAGTACCACATATTAGAAGTTTGAAAAAAGAGAAGACATTAAATATTCTTTTAAGGTAGTGGAGGAGTGACCATTTTAGGGGAATAGTATCAGATTCCCTGCAGCATTTAGGAGTTTATTTATTGGAGGTTAGTGGTCATGAAATTAAAAGGAGGCCATTCATCAGAATTATTGTTTTGCTATTCCTCAGTGCCTCATGCCTGCAAGATGAGAAGATATGAGCAAGAAGAGAATTGATTTTAACGTGCATTTTTCCTACTTTGATAAAATGAGAATGTTCTTGAAATATATGGGCATGAATAAGGTTATGATTAAAATGGCAGGCCTAGGACTCTAACCTGAGTTAGATATAAAGTTAGAGCATTTGGTGGTGAGAGAAAAGAAAAAAGTAGTCGGGACTATGCATTGGACAAAGCCATTAAATAGAATATTGTGAAGAGGAGCTAACATACAGAAAGATACGTAAGGTAGGAAGCTAATTCTGTACAATTCTAAAATAATATTAAAGAAACTATAGTTTGGAAGTAAAATATAGTTGTTCTTTGGGGTTCCGGGACTTAATTTACAAAGTGTGGGTGTTGGGGGAGGGCTTCCCAAACATCAGGCAGTTCTCAGGACACCAGCTGAGTGTCTATGATTCAACTCAATTCTGACACCATCTACCTGGAGACAGTGTTAGATGTTTCAGGTTGAGTTCAGGCCAGCAAGATTGCCCCAGTCCCCCAACTTCAGATGCTTCTGAGTGGCTGCAGATGGGAGGTTCCAATGACCTCCTCCTTGGACATCAAATGCCAGTTTCAAGCACAAGCTGTTATCTGTACTTCCGACCTACAGAGTTTCCCATGACTCCCTGGGGTTCAATTAATTTGCTAAAGCAGCTCACAGAACTCAGGAAACTCATCTACTCTGTAGATTACCAGTTTATTATAAAAGAATATAACTCAACATCAGCCAGGAGGAGGAGATGTTTCAGCTGGGTATAAAATGTCCTTTCCAGGCCCATCATTCTCCCAGCATCTCCACCTGCTCGCCAGTCTGGAAACTCTCTGAACTCAATCCCTTTGGGTTTTTATGGAGGATACATTTATATAGGCTTGGTTGATTAAATCATTGGCCATTGGCATTTGAACTTAATCTCCACCTTTTTGAAAGATCAGGTGTCGGGGTAATGGGATTGAAAGTTTTAACCCTTTAATCACATGGTTGGTTCCACTAACAACCGACCCCCATCTTTAGGTGCCTTCCAAAATTCTCATCAGTATAACAGAAGACACCTTTGTTACTCTCATCACTTAGGAAATGCCATGGACTTTAGGAGTTCTGTGCGAAATATTAGGACAAAAACTACACACACACACACACACACACACACACACACAATATATTTAATATAGTAACACGACAGTTCTACTCCCGTTTACTTATTTTATTCTCTCATTTTTAAAAATTGTGTGGTCAGAGAGGCAGAGTTATGTTCACGTTTTTGTAGCCAGTAATAATAATAGCAAGAACTATTGCAATGCATTAGGAATATTTTAAGTGATTTTATTGATTAAATAATTTAACATCTAAAACAATTCAATGAAGGAGATTATTAATCCCATTTTATACATGAAGAAAAATAAGGACAGAGGAGCCCAAGGTCTCAGGACTAACAGATTGCAGAGCTGAAGTTAGAATCAAAGAGTCTGATTCCAGAGCCTATGTGCCTACCTGCCGTATTATACTCTCTCAATCTAGGTCTCCAGATTCCCAGTTTTCTTTCTCCTCTACCACACAGGTATTTTATTTGACAAAACCATTTTATTTGTGTACACCTGGGCTGCCTTCTTGATTATTCCCTTAATTCATTACGTAGCCGTTCTCTAAAATGACCTATATCACTAAACTGCTATTAAGACTTGGAAATAATTATTTCAGTTATCCACGATCTCATTATTTGTCCATCTTTATAAGTAAATCAGAGCAAACAAACAAGTGGAGTTCTGATTAGATACACATTGATTTATACTCAGCACAGTTGTCCTAAAAAATCAGAAAAAATTTTCAACTAATTTAAGGCTATAAATATTGACCCTAGTTAACCAGACTGCATATAAAATATTCATTGAATTTGTATTCGTTGTAAAAACTTCTAAATTTCATGTTTTATTATCTAAACTTAATCTAGATAATAAATTCTAAAGTACATTAAACAGGTTATAAATTAACTATAAAAAGTGAGGCAAGGACTTGAGTTTTGTATGTTTTTGCTTTTCTTTTTTAATCTTCATTACTTTTCGATTGACCCCTAATTTCAGTTGTGGCTCATAATAATAAAGTAAAATTATTTTTCAGGTTTAAAACTCTTTCCTTATTAGAACTTGCTTTCTGAGAACATTCAAAGCATCTCTTATGTACAATGCAAAGTAATTAAGGGAATTCTTATTACTCTTGAAACCAGGAGATGGAAACATCAAAAAAATCTGAATAATTAATATCACAATAGGGAAACAACATGATTTAAATATTCTCCTGGCTTGGATCCCAGAACTCACTAAACTGATGGGTTTTCAAAAATATGGTAAACAATGCACAACTTTTGTTTTCAATTGTGTTTTTATTCTATTCTGGACATGAACCACTTACTTTACTTCTGATATGCCAGCAATCATTTTACTATGATCTGCAATTGTGTAGGAAATAGCAAGAATGCCAAGGTAGCACATTATATATTTTTATTTTCTACAGTATAGCATATATGAGTCCCATCTGCAAAAGGTCATAAAACAAAAATATTTCAGCATTGGTTCCAATCCTTTAGCAAACCATAATCATATTCATAATTATTTGCACTAGCCTGTTGCTCTATATTCAAAGGGAAAAATCAGGCAGAATAAGTGGTATATTATAAATTTTGTATTGTTTTGTTTTGTTTTGTTTATGACTCCCATCAATAAAATCTAAGCTGAAGTGGCTTGCTCACTTAGCTTTCAAGTACCACCTCATTTTGAAGAGCTACCTGAGATATAGTTTGTAGATTACAATTACAAGAGATTTAGAATGGAAAGGCTAATGTGAGACCTGAAATGAAATAGCGATGCCACTATTGTTTCATATGTGGAGCATATTATTAATAATAGAATACAGAAAGTACTTGCATTGAATGACATCTTTATTTAAAAGCCTCACAGGAAGAGAGGCCGTTGTAGTTTTACCTTACAGGCACCCTCTCTACGACCACCAAGTGTGTAAACCCGTGTTTCTGCTCACCTCTGAGGTATGGTCTGGTGTCCTTTCTGCAGCCTTGCACTCCCCCTACAGCACTGTTATTTGGCAACAGGAAATAAGCCCTTTTTTTTCAAAATAGGCATATTTACGTTTTATCCTTTTTGCTCTGTGTTGTTCCATCAGTCACCTAGGACAGTGTCACCAATCCTAGAACTTCTGGTTAAACTAATTCTTGATATCTCAGTTGCATATTTTTTTTCTAGAATACAGTTATTTATCACTAACCAATCCTACACATTTTGGTTAAATGAATTAAATGTCACTAATTAGCACTTCATGGCAATCACTACTTTTCATAATTTTTTAATTTCTCAGATTTTATTAAGCATTTGTGGATGCAGCATTTACCCTGAGATAACAAATGGACAAAATAATTGGGCATTTGTAAAATATATTATTAGTGTTCAAAGGTGTAACAATATTTGCTCCAAGTTAAAATTTATTTTAGTCATATCCTTAAATTCAGTTATTCAAATTATAATGTATTTAATCCGATTTATTAAAATTATGTTTTTCAACTATAACTCAAAGTTTGAATTAAGATGTAAAATATGCCTCAGAAAGCCGGATCAACTTCTGAGGTATTGTAGCACTATGAAAAATTAATTTCAATTTTCAAAACCAGTAACTACAAATACCTGTCTTTGTCATTGAATTCTTTTATCTCCTTTAGTTAATTTTATCCTGGCTTTAATACTCACATCACAATAGGCCATTAATCATTTTTAGTAAGAAAAGATATATAAGTAGTGATAAAATAGGACACATTATTTTTTTACTGAATAATTAAATAAGATCATAAGTTGGCAGTACAAATGGCAGTTAACTTTTTATGTTCTACTAAGATAATAATTCAAAAAAGATCTAAAAATATGATTTGATTTTAATGTATTTGAAATGTGGATGTCTTTGAAAACAATCAATTTTATTTTGTATTTTAGTGTAATTTTCCCACTAGCTCTTCTAATCAGTATCATGCAAGGGATATGTTATCTAAAATAAACTAGATGATTTAATCATTAAAAATGTTACAGAAAGTTTTGCCTATTAATATTTTCAGAAAAAAGACCTATGGCATGTTGAGAGCTGCTAAGTCTAATGTTGCTAACTATTACTCAGTGTGACCATATTTGACATGTTAATTCCTGGATATAAGCATAAATGCTTTACAGAAAATTTCTTGCTAAATATGTTAAATATGTTTGCAAATAAATCTGGTGACATATGATAATTAACAAGCTCTAAAACATGATTTCAGGAAATTGAAGTAATAAATGTGATTTGGGACACAGTATTGTTATAACAAAGATAGCTTATATAAACAAATTAAACTCTACTTTCTGTAATGGCAGCTTGAGGAATGTTAATCAGTTTCATTTCAGAGAAATCACTTTTGAAGTAAAAAGATATCTATATATCTAAAAATAAAAATAGGAAAATATAAAAAATAACAGTTTCAACAAATTTGAAAACATGCAAAGTCCAACAGCTTGATAGTAATTCATGAAAAATAGCTACTTCATGAGGCAAGAATGGCAAGTTTGTGGACCTACTGACTAGGGGTATGGAAAGGGAACTTAAAGCTAACTGGGACTCTTTTAAAGTGATAGATCTTTAGATTTATTATATATAATATTCAAAATCTCTATATATTTTCTTGAATTCGTTTTTGTATAAAAAAATAACTTATTTGAAATATCCATTATTTACTCCTGAAGATAGTAATCATTAACCAAGAGACCAATTAATACTATCTAAAATTTGTACATAAAATTAATAAATAAATTTTAGTAAATGTCAATTATTTTTTTAGCAGATATATTTATTCTGCTTCAAGAGTATTATATTTAAGCCTGTACATGCTTATTTATCATTTTAATTATATATACTAAAATATATTTAAAGTATATTTTAATTCTACATTTTGTATCATAAAACAGAAGCTAAATATTGAATATAATGCATGTATATGAAATAAAATGATAGAAAGTTAAAAAGCTTTAGTTCAAGGCATTTACAAAGAGATCATTTATTCAAGCACACCAGTGAGCTCCTAAAAAGAAAATCTTTTATGTTCTAATTAAAGTAGCAAACTTCACAAGTTGAGTTACTCAGCTCATTTGTTTCCTGACTTCTTTATTTCAAGTTAAATACTTCTAAGGTAGGTCCTATAATTCAGTGACCTTTAAAGTAAAATTGAAATATTTGATTTTACTGCATTTCTTTATCTCTTTTTCTCTCACCACATGCAGCCTATAAATGCCAGTAGAATTAATTGCCTAATTACAGTGAATAAAAACATTTCCTTTTGAAAGGTTTCAAATTTGTATTTCCTGCTGTGGAGCTTTTGCTTGACTACCTGACCCATATCGTCTGCACTTCTTAAAGAAGAAAATAAAGGGCCTATTTTGGAACACATTATAACTTGAGAATGATTGCAACAAGACTGCTCTTTAATTTTATATTATTTTATATTTTAAGGGCTTAATCTGGAGCCATTTTACTGTTTAATCTTTAACCATAACTATTATATGTACCCTTTAATAAACTCCATTATATGCTTTATTTTTTATTGATATAATTTAATAATATAGTAGAAAGTAGAAATAAGGAAAATACTAATCATTGTTAGATTTAACACAATAGCACACGTTTTCCAGCAAGAGAATTGCAATAGTTTTATTTGCAGGTTGCACAAAAAGCTGTTTACCTAAACAATATACATAATTTCTTTTACCATATCCCTTGAAAAAACATATATTGTTAGATATGCTTCAGAATTAGTTTACATTTTAGGTAATCTTCTTGTCTCTGAGTAACATGGGTTCCAGGTAGATACAGTATAGTCATCTCAATTTTATAAGGTCATATCTCAAGCATTAAAGGCAAAGGCATGGGTGCAAGGGTGATGGCTAGGGCCGAAAGAAGTATTGTGTGATCAACCTGTGAAAGAAGAACAGAACAATGACCCAAAACTTAGTTCAGATATCCAACCTGATGATGCCACACCTGCATCACAGGGACATGAAAAGTTCTATTTCTCACATAACGAGCATTTCAGGTTCCCAAACAAATCTAAAAATGGCTTGAGAGAACAGGGAGAGATCACCAGCTTGCCTTTCATTGTGATTAGGGTTGAGGCTAGGTCGAGGATTCTCATGCGTTTGGTGTGGGATTTATATGGTTTGAACTTCTCACTGGCACCAAAGCAGGGCGCTAGGTTCTATTATTGGCTCACCAAGGTGTGGAACGGAAAAGAAAGTGGGAGTGGTGGGGCAAGAAAATTGTTCACAGTGAAACAAAAATGGGTTCAGACTCTGTGATAACTCACCCTGATGTTTGACCTAAAACGTGCTGTGATTCTTTTAATTGTTATTTGAATTTGTTGAAGTCAGCCATTATGATATTCTATGAAACTTGCAACAGGAGCCGGGTAAAGTAAAAGGTCCATTGAATATCTTGGTCAATTTTATATGTGAACTTGACTGAGCAATAAAGTGCTCAGATATTTGGTCAAAGAGAGTTCTTGGCATTTCTAAGAGTGTTTGTGATCAGATTAACAATCAAATCAAGAATGGAGTACAGCAGATTGCCCTTGTTAATACTGGTGGATTTCATCTGATCAGTTGAAGATCTCAATAGAACAAAAAGGCTGACTTTTCCAAATAAGGACAATCCTTCCTACCTGATCATCTTCAAACTGGGACATTGGCTTTTTTTTCTTTTTCTTTTTTAACCTTCTAACTCAAAGGAAAACGTCAGCTTTTCCTGGATCTTGGGTCTGCCAACCTTTAGATTGTAACTATATCCTCAGGTTTCCTGATTCTCAGGCTTTTGGACTCAGACTGAAACTAAATCATTGATTCTCCTAAGTCTCCAGTTTGCTGACTCACCCCCAGATGTTGGGAATTGGCCAGTCTCCATAACTGATAATTCCTTGTAATTAATCTTTTTCTATTACACCTCCTATTTCCATATCATACTGGTTTTATTCCTCTTAAGAATCCTAATACCTGAGCCCAGCATTGTGTAATTAGGGAAGTGAAATGAGTGTCTTGATCATTGTTAATGATGTCTAGAACTCCAAAGGGGGATAAATCATAGGTGTCTTGATAAGAACTGTTGTGTGGCTTTATTATGTGAAAAGACATGTGAGACCTTGGTTTACACTGTGGGCATTTGTGATGCACAACATTTTCAGAGTTCTGTAGTCCAAAGAGAGAAAACTTATATATGAAAATGTTTTTGCTGTCACCAGCCAGGACAAGTGGTGAGACCATTGTCAGTGTGTCATAACTCTATAAAAATATTTAGATGGAGCAAATTATTGGCCAAGATATGTATACAAGGCAAACCAGTTAAGGGATTAAAAAGCAACTTCTCAGTGGGTGCCACCATGTGCAACAGTGGTGCTTCCATTCACGCATTATGTTAACGTAAGATACCTTTGCTGTTTATTGATCTCAAGAGATTTTCTAGCAGCCAGGGGGCCCCAGGAGCCATGTCTAGAAAACACAGCATCTGGCAGAGACTGCAGTAGAGGAAAGGGTGTTTCCTCCTAGAGATTGTATATGTCAGAGGGTCCAGATCTGGCTCTTACCTGTGGATAGCATTTTCATTTTAGCAAGGGGCTTAGGTGGCCATGATAGTTTACAGAATGCTACCTCCATGACCCACGTAGGGGTGTGTAATGAGTTCTGAGCTCAGGGACCTTGAAAGTCTCTGTTTCCAGTAAAGCAAAGCGTACAACAGCAATTGGCACTCTACTGACATAGATTCAAGAAAGGCAATTTTTTGCATTAGAAACCCACGGACAACTATGGTGATTTTGAGTGGTTAAGAAACTAAAAGACATAAAAGGAGGTTGACTTCACAATGCACAAGTCTCTTGCGGACAGTAATGGGATTGACTGTCATATTGTTATTTTAGTGCACTCTAGAGTGTTTTGCTAGAGATACCCATTCAAATGGGCTACTTTGTGCAAAGCAGCCACACCTTCCATAATGAAATAATACTCAGACATTTTCCTGAGTGGGAGGAGAGATTTATCTTGTGTGAGGCAACGGCCCTTCACTTTTTGTGAGCTCCTTCATGAATGTTTAGACATTCTGCATGAATACGTAGAATGAATCTCCTCTAAAAAAATGATGCCATCAATATAACATCATACTTCTGCTCATGGAGAAAGTTGGATATGATTAGATCTTGCCTTCAAATATTGTGTGTAATGGTTAAGGCTTTGAGATACTGTTATATGTTAAGTATGACGATGATCCACTGATACAAAGTAGAATTTTTCAATCTGTAGCAAAAGAAGTTTTCCAGACCTCTCTCAAGAAATTAAGAAACTCAGTGAGTGGCGTCTATATTCTCTTATAATAACAAACCTGAAAAATAATAACCAGTATAAGTGTACTTAGCTCATAAATCTTTAAGAGTGTCCAGGAAACATTAAAAAATTATGTCGTTGCATATTGAGGGTCAAGAAATTAAACAAAACTACAACTGCAAACAATGTGACTTCTTTGATTCATTAATTAAAATAGATAAACTGAAATTGTAGTGTAAAAATGTTAAGTGCTATTTGAATAAAGATTAAGGGATGTATCACCACCTAGTGGTAAAATGTCTTGCTCAAGGGAAAATATTTTCATATTTCTTTCAAGTAAATACCAGGCTGACGTGTATGGTTAAATGAGCTGTATAGAAATTAACAAAATTGTGCATGTGTTAAAAATTGTGCACTTTATTCTATTTAAAGGTTCAAACACTTTTACAAGAGGGAGATAGAGATTATTGAAGATATGACTTAAGGAAAAAATAACAATCTAATCGTCCTTCTCTCTGACCTCCGCTTCTGTTATTATATCTCCTTTTTTCACATTGAAGCTTTTGTCTCTCTTTTATAAGATCTCTTGTGATTACATTGAGTCTACCTGGACAACACAGGATAATCTCTCTCTTTTAAAATTTTAACTTAATCTTGTCTACATTGCTCATTTTGGCATGTAATAAAATATATTGACTGTTTATGGGATTTAGGATGCGGACATCTTTTGGGAGCAATCACTGTGTATACCTTGATATGGTTGGGTTTGGATCTATCATTTTGCTTTAAGTTTTTTATTTCTATTTTATTACCCTGTTCTTTATTTAGTTTTTCCTCTTTTGCTGCCTTCATTAAGTTTGAATATTATTTTATTTATGAGTCTATTTCATCTCTTTTCCTAGTGTATTCCAGCTCTTTGTATTATTTCTATGATTGCTTTAAGGTTTGTAGTATCCAGCTTTAGTTTGCCACAATATAAATATTTTACAAGTATATGCCCCCATCTCTGTCTAAAAACCTTTGTGATGTTCCTCTTATATATGTTTTAAACTCCACAAGATACCTTTTTTACTTTGCACATTCAATTAAGTAAAAGGGTTTATAGTTACATCCATGTAGTTATGATTCATCGTATTTTTCATTCTTCGTGTAAATCCAGGTGTCTCTATGGTAACTTTTTTTTTTTGCTTGAAGGAGTCTCTTAAAACTTTTGTGGGGTCCACAAAGACTTATGTACCCCAATGTTCATTGCAGCACTGTTCACAGTGGCCAAAACATGGAAACAACCAAAGTGCCCTGCGACAGACGACTGGATAAAGAAGCTGTGGTACATATACACAATGGAATATTACTCAGCTGTAAGAAAAGATGAAATATTGCCATTTACAACAAAATGGATGGACCCGGAGATCATCATGCTTAGTGAAATAAGCCAGACAGAAAAAACAAAGAACTGTATGACTTCACTCATCTGTGGAATATAAAACTGAAAGCAAAGAAAAAAGAAATGAACAAACAAATAACCCATGGACACAATCAATAGTTTAATGTTTATTTGGGGACGAGTGGGTCAGGGAGGGGAGAAAGGGGAGGGGGTGGGAGAGGAGGGGGGAAGCTAAATATAAGGTGATGGAAAGAGAAGTCACATTAGGTGGTGAACTTATTATACAT
>PVJL010011084.1:0-44950 GCA_004026885.1 Lyroderma lyra
GGGAGAAGGGGTGGATGTGGGGAGGGGAGAGGTGTGTGAGGCATGGGTGTATGTGAGGGGGGAAGGGGTGTGTGTGTGCAGTGCTCCCTTGACTGCTGCACCAAGAAATGGAAGGTAAAGTAGGCAACGGGTCTCCTTCCCCTTTTAAACCGTCATGAAAATCTATGCAGTGGGGATGCCTGGTGCTGGCAGCGTGTGATCAAACCGGCGTCTCGTGTATTTCTGGAAGCATCTGCTAAACCAGCAAACGGGCTCACAAGCTTGGGGAGATGTCTGTCACACACATGAAGAGCTACCGAGAACGCCTGCATCGTTGCGCCCGGGACCGGCTACGTGGGAACCCGCCCAATGAATGGCACTTTGGCCGGATGGGGCAATGCCTTCTACCGCTGCGTCTGCTTCCGAACGCGTGGAGGCGACACGGACTCCCGAGGACGGCCGTGTTCCTGGACACGTTACCACGCAGTGCTGAGTGGCCTTTAAAATATTTTTTTCTGAAGAAATTCCTTCCCCTGCAAATAAAAATCTTAAGGTATGTTGAGTTGAAATCAGGACTCCGAATTTTACTGAGTGTGATTACAGCTATCTAACAAATCATAAATATTGGGGGGGTACTGGAAGGAATTACAACAGAATAACAGGCCTGTCGTCGAGATGGCAGACTGGTTTCTTCTTCTTTATTTGCTCAACTTTGCAGGTGCTCTCATTTATTATGCGATGCGTAGGGAATGCAGAACGGCCCAGCGAGACCAGGAGGATGAACGGGGCATAAGCAGCCACAAGGTGTCCATTGCCAACAGCTTTAGCCACTCGGGCTTCCGTCTCCTTCTTTTCTTTCCTGGGAAAATGGTCTCCAGGGGAACTGCAGTCGCCAGGGTGGGGCTGCTTGACCGGAAGGCTGAAGGCAACGAAGCAGCAGGACAGATTCCAGAGCTGGGCAGCCAGCAGCGGCTTACGCCAGTCGAAGGCCTTAAACTGGGGGCGGGCCCGGGAGGGTCTGAATACAAGACAGGGGTCCCCACTGGCTCAGGAAGCAGAACCTCAGCACCTGAAGAGACGTGTGTGTGTGTGAGGCTAAGTTGTGGGGACAGCGGTGCAGGCGTTGGGGCCGTGAGACAGAAGCGCTCGCTCTATGTCCAGGCTTTTCCTGCTGCGTTCTTTGGAGCCGTCCGCGCCTGGCCCTGCTGGGAGGGCTGGCCCAGGACCCCCACTTCCATTGCAAACAGAAGAGCCCTTTGTAGTGCTGTGCTCCTGGTGTTGCTTCCTCACATAATTCTGGTTGCACAGTCTTAAACATATTTGAAATCCTCCACTTAATTTTATAACTTAAAATAATGTGATTATCATTTTCTTAATAAGTACTTTGCTGTTTATTTTCTATTTATTCTTGTAATGTAGTAAAGCATAGCTTTGGGTTAGATGAAACAGTTTTTCTCTATTAACGATCATGTACCATTTAAAGCTAGCTGTTTGTTTCTCACAACAGAGTGTGAGATCTAAGTCCGTGCCACCTTATTAACCTTTAGGCTCCGTGATGCCAGAGACTCTCTGTCTTGGTCCCTGCCACATGCCCAGAATACCCGGCACACAGTATGTGTTGAACAAAACGTGTTTTTAAAGGAGTGGATGCTGCGACCTGTTGGCAGCACACCCAATTTTCATGCTTATTTAGCGTTCTGATTCCTTAACGACATCCATGGAGAAGTGAACCGGCAAACCCGGTACGTGAGTCTTGGTGGTAGTGATCCCATCCCCCTCACTGCTCAGCAGGTGCGGGACGTCTGCGTGCTCTGTGCTCCTGGCGTCCTGGCACACAGTTGCTGCCGCCTGTGTGAGAGCGGGGCTTGGCCCCCAGAGGACGCAACCTTGTCTTGTCACAGTAGAGCTTCTCACCCAGAGTACAGCCTTTAGTGAAGCCTATCCTCGGGGCATGTCAAAGGTTATGTCCATGACTGTCAGCCGCTCAGCTGACCTCTGGCCACCCTCCCACCATGCCCGGTGTTTCTGCCCTGACAGTGGGCACCTGCCTCACATGGGCAGCACCATTCGGTTAGCTTAACCCAGGCTGCAGGGACCACGCTTACACACGAGAGACAGCCATGCGCTCGTGGACAGGAGGCATTGTAAATTATTTAAGGCAAAGCAGTAAAGAATGTGGCCTCCCCTCTGACACACTGTCTGACTAGTAGACTCATGTGACATCGCACTGGATTACGAAGCCACATCACTGATTTGGTGATATTATGCTGTCTTAATTTGGTTTATGTAATTTTTAAGTTTAATCTTTTAGGATCGCTATCAAATATTAACATTGTATTCAGTAGAAGACATAACTAATTGGGGCACACGTGTCCACACACCGAGGGCCTTAATTGCTAGTACAGTGCAGGGCAATTACTGTAATGAGAGCAAAGCCGATGTCTGGCATAGACATGTGACTCTGTCCCAGCGAAGTCCGTTAAAGTGACAGTTGCTGGACTCTGGGCTCCTCAAGGACATGGGCATGTCACTTTCAGACGTGACTCACTGGTGGTGCTCAATCAGCATGGGTTGACTTGACTTAAGCTGAACAAGGACAAAGAAGGGTCACCCCACCCTGGAAGAGCTCAGGGTGTGAGATAGCGTCCGCTGTGGTCCTAGCTGTGTAATTTCACAGTGTCCAGCGGGAAGCATGGGAGCCATCGCACTGTGGTCCCTGCGGTCAACCTCACGTGTCGCTGAGGAGGTGCCTTCCCCTGTGAGCACTGTGATCGCCTGCCTCCCAAGTATCTCTCCAGGCTCACTGCTGTCACTTACAAGTCCTCTTAAACCTTCAGCCCTGCAGGCTTTGGGCCTTCAGGGGTCTCCTGACACAGCAGTGACTGCAATCTCTCTGAGTCTCCACCCTCACCTGTGCAGTGGGGCTGTAGTCTGCGTACTGCGTTGTGAAGGGCCCGCTGTGGGATCTGGCACAGCTGACCCTCCACAGAGTATTGTCGTTGTTACTGTTCAGTACTTTGCTGAGAGCCAGTCCTGTCAGCCCCTTTTGGACACCAGCTCCACTCCATGTGCTCGACAGAAGGTTCCATTCAAGTGGCTCCTGGAGACTTGCAGCCTCAGGGAGCTACATGTCACTAACCCACTCCCCCAAGAAGAGATGTCTACTTTGGCTGCTAAGGTTTAACCCCCTGATTCATGCACTCATCTATTCAACAAATACAGACGAGCACCTACTGTGTACAAGGCACAGCAGTCTAAGGAGAGAGGAAATGAATATGCAGACGAAGTCTCCATTCCACAGTAGCTTCACTAAAGAGGGTTTAAATTCCAAGCACGTAAGAGTTCAGCGTGGAGGCGAGCCTTCCACCCAAGGTCACATTGTGCATCAAAGGGAGGGTGCGAGAGCTGGACCCAACCCCAGAGTTTCTGAGTCAGGGGTCTGAGGTGGGGCCCAGAACACACTGGATCTTCATGAATAACTCAGCTTTTTCTGATGCAGATGCTCCAGGGACAAGGGCAAGACAGTGCTTTCTAAGCCAAAGCCATCTCCACCGATTGTCACCCCGCAAAGCAAGGGTGCACAGCACTCGCTCTGTGGGGTGGAGGAAGGCATCCTGAAGAAGTGGCAGGATGGAACGCTTCTGGGACGAGTAGGGAGAGGTCAGGGGCAGGGAGAAGCAGGTGGCCTTCCTTCCGAGACCGGAGAGCTCAGTTCCTGCAGGAGAGGGCTGGAGAGGGGAGGGGGACATGACTGTGGTGCGCAGGGCCTGCCCAGACTGCAATCACATTACTGCACTGGGACGTCCCAAATGGACCCCCTCCGCCCCCCAGGAGGTGTGTTACATCTCGCGGGGGTTACTGCATATTCAGTATTAAACAGGACTTGCTCTTGTGGCCAGTATCCTGCCCGACAGCCACCGCATTGCAAAAACCCTTAAGCAAACGAGAAATGTGCGTCTGAAAGACAGCTGCTCAAGTTCAAGGACATCACAGCTCACCAGTGGCCAAACCTCCAATGAAATGGGATCCATCACGTGACTTCCGCAGTCCTGCGTGTTCTGCCTCATTATTCCATGAGGCCAGGACCAGAGGAAATGACGCTGGTGCCACCCAGGAACAAGTCGCCCCACCTTTGCCCCAAATGGCCCCCAAGGCCTTCCTCCCAGACCAGCTTCTCATCCCCATCAGCAGGCACAGATGTCTCTGCCCCACCTCCCTCCCTCCCTCTCCTGAAGGCCTGCACTGCTTTTCATCTGCCCTCCTGTTCCAGCTACAGGTGCTTCCCACCTGGACAAGGGAAGACAAGAGAAGGAACCCACTCGTGTCCTGGTCAGATGACCAGCCCCACTGCCCCCGCAACACACACACACTCACTCACCTGCCCACAGCTATGCCCTGCCGACAGTTTGCCCTCAGCCAGCCACCAGGAGGCTCTACTCGGGGCTCTTGGAGCCTCCTGTAACTCTGGGTGCAGTGCCTCCCCTTTCATCACAGGGAACTCAGGTTTAGGGTTTGTATTGTTTTCTGTAAAGTTCTGTTTGGAGGCAGAACGCTGAGGCCAGCGTTTGAAAACAACAAGGATAAAACTCAAAGAGAACCCCTCACAGCCTCCCCCACCCCCACCACACACACCTCCACATGCATCACTCTCAGGTCACCCACTGTCCCCAACACACTTTGGCTTTTATCCTAGTACTCCTCTATTCCCATTACCCTGTTCATCTGGCCCGAGTGACCTTTTGAAAGGATGTGAAAGGCCACATCACCTCCTATACTAAATCCCTCCTCCATTTGTCCAGATGACCAAGGTTCACATCATCAGGGGTGGCATGGTTTTTTTTGTTTTTTTTGTTTTTTTGTTTTTTAATTCATTTTTATTGTTAGAATTATTGGGGTGACATCTGTTAGCAAGGATTACATAAGTTTCAAGCATACAATTCTACAGTGCATTGTCAACTTGATGTATAATAAGTTCACCCACCTTGGCCACTTCTCTGCTCCAGGCACCTCGGCCACTTCTCTGCTCTTTGGTCCTGAAGTTCCTCCTGCCTCGCGGCTCTCGAATGGCTTGTCCCTGGGACTCTGCTCCTGGCCCTCCCAGGCCAGCTGGATTAGAATGGTTCTTTCCCTGATCATTTCTTCACGTGCTTCTCTCTACTGCTGAAGTATTTATTCGCCATGAGCCTCCGCTAGAAGCCGGGGCGCTGCTGCCACCGTGCTCAGCTGCTTCCTCAGCACCAAGAACAGCGTCCAGGGCGGGCGGCCCCAGTCCTGCAGCGGAGTCGGGTCCTGCAGCGAGTCGGGTCCTGCAGCGGATCGGGTCCTGCAGCGGAGTCGGGTCCTGCAGCGGATCGGGTCCTGCAGCGGAGTCGGGTCCTGCAGTGGATCGGGTCCTGCAGCGAAGTCGGGTCCTGCAGCGGATCGGGTCCTGCAGCGGAGTCGGGCCGCTGTGTTTGCCCCTCACGTCGGAGAGTGTGGAACGCCGGGCAGTGCTCGGGTACGGGGCACCTGGAGGAGTAGGAGGAAACGTTCTCTGCCCTCAGAGCTCACGGTCGGGCCCTTCTTCGCAGCCTGAACACCGACCCCGTCTTTTCAGATCTTTTGGGGGCCCTCCTAGGTACTCATGCCTGACCCTCTGTGCTGGGTGTTCGCAGCACGGGGGCACACCACCCTCACACCCCAGCCGTCCTCTTGATCGGATCCAAAGTAAAGGTTGCCATGTTTATTCAGATTTTCCATGCAATAAATCTACTGAAAATGGAAATTATAAAGGACAAAATTAAAATGTCCCACAATGGAACAACTCAGGAGACTTTATTTTAATGGAAAACAGTCATTGCAAATGCCCAAAGGAATAAAGATTTTAAAGGTGTGTAATTAGCTGAAACCTCCCGCGTGCAGATTCCACAGTGACGGTTTGAGCCTTTTCTCTTCCAGATGATTCCCTGCCTGTGCGCCTGTGTAAACCCGCACACAGAGCCTCAGTGTTTCACACGGAAGTGCGGATTCGCACCAGCGTGAAACCAGTGACGTCAGCCCAGTCGATCCGGAACACTCTCTTACTGGCGTGGACGTGGACCCACAGCGTCACCGTCAACGGCTCTGTCCTTCCGCACGCTTTGTGCAGCCAGTCTGCTTTTGCTTGTTTGGGGCACGTTGCTTGTTTCTATTGGTTCACTACTGTAAACGATACTTCAGTGGATCACCTGGCACATACATCGTCCCACACCTGTCCAATTATTTTCTTAGGATAAATTCATAAAAGTTGGATGCTGCACTAAGGTTTTATTTTTTTCCCTTGTTGTTTTCAGGTCTTTCTTTTGATTTATGTTGTCATGTTCCTGCCCAAGAAAACGATATAAATTTATATTCCCATGAGCCACATTATTTTCATACAACCTTTTTTTCATTAAAAAAAAAGTCCAAGCAAAAAATGCAAACAATTAGGTACTACATTAAGGTAGCACTATGTGATTAGCATGCAATAGTCATACAGTATGGTAAAATTATCACACAGCATCAAACAGTAAAGTAATACATTAAAATTGTACAATAACTTCATAGATGCAAATTAATTATTTACCTTGAATATTTTATAAATACTTTTATTTGTTTTGTCAAAACGATTTAAACTTAAGTTATTTTAAATTTAAAACTCAGGCAGACCAACCAAGACCAGTTGATCCGATTGACTCGGCCAGACCTTGGGTGAGGTGGGTGTGAGCATGCCGTGGATTGCTCATCCACCCACCAAGCAAACACCCACTGAAACATGGATTCTGCAGCAGCAGGATGAGCTATACGGGCCACTCTGGGGTTTCCTGCCCTCAACTCTGCCTCACCTCCTTCTTGAAAAACCATTTGAGATAGTCGTCACTCTACATGCCGTTGTGAGAAACAGTGCAGAGAGATCCACGTTCCCTGTATCCATTTCAGAGTGGTAAAATCTTCTAAAACCAGCATGTGCTATCACACAAAGGCATTGACACTAATACAACCCACCTGTCCGATTCAGATTTCATTCGGTTACTTGTGCGTGCGCGTGCGTGTGTGGTGTGTGTGTCCTGTGCCGTTATATCACGTGCAGGTTCACGTGTCCACGGGAGTCAAGATAGAGAACACATCTCTCACAGGGACCCCTCTTGCTGCTCTGTTAAAGCCAAATGCATTGCTCACCCCCCGCCCTTCCCAAACCCAGAGCAACCACTCACTTGCCCTTCGTTTTCATACCTGTGTCGTTCCAGGATCATAGACACACGAGTCCGTAACCTTTGGGGATGGGCTTCTTTCACTCAACTCCCTTGCGATTCATCCAAGTTTGTATGTGTGGATAGCACTTCCTTCTAACTGCTACATAGTATTTCATGGTTTGATGAACCACAGTTTGCTTGACCATTCACCCATTAAAGGACACGTGGGTTGTTTCCAGTTTGGGGTTATTATGAATAAATAATACTGCAGGGTTTTGTGTGAACGTTAGGTTTTTATTTCTCTGGGATAAATGCCTAACAGAGCAGTTGTGGGGTTGTATGGTAATTGCATATTTAATTTTATGCGAAAAATGCCCAACTGCTTTCCAGGGTGTCTGTACCCTTTTATATTCCCACCAGCAGCAGATGAGAGATTTAGTTTCTGTGCATCCTCGCCAGCATTTGGTGTTATCACCATTGTGTTTTGATTTTAGTCATTCTGATAGGTGTCTCGTGATATCTCGTAGTTTTCATTTATGTTCTTTTTGTGATTGATGATGTGGAATACCTTCTCATGTGCTTATGGGCCATCTGCATAGCCTTTCTGGGAAATACCTCCTCGTGGTTTCTGCCTGTTTTCTAGTTGGACTGTTTGAGGACCTTTTTCCTGTTGAGTTGAGAATTCTTTATATATTCTCAGTTCTCATCCTTTCTCAGACATGCGGTTTGGGAATCTTTTCTCTCAGTCTGTACTTGTCTTTTCTTCTTCTTCACATGGGCTTTCGCAGAGCAAAAGGTTTTGATTTTGAGAAGATCAGGTGCATTATTTTTAAAAACTTTATGGATCATGCTGTTGATGTCAAGTCTAAGAACTACTCACCTAGCCCAGGACGCCAAAGGTTTTATTGTTTTGTTTTTAGAAGTTACGTGGTTTTAGTTTTTTACATTAAGTTCATCATCTATTTTGAGTTAATTTTTGCATTCGGTGTGAGGTTGAAGTCCAGGTTTCTTTTGTTTCCTCCCCTGTGGAGGCCACTTTCTGCGGCCCCACGTGTTGGAAGTCCTTCCTCTGCGGAATCGCTTTGCGCCCGCGCCAGACATCAGCCGGGCACATGGGAGCGGGTCTCGCGTCTGTTTCCGGACAGGGTTGGCAGCTTGTGCCCTAAAGGGGCACAGGGCTAGGTCTCATCTGTCCCCCAACACTTTTCTCGACCTCTGGCTGCACAACACAAGCAACAGCGGCCCCAGGCCGCGCACGCGCTACCGGGCGGCCTGGCAGGGCACGTGCGGGCACAGCCCGCTGATCTGTGGCGCCAGCACACCTCGCCGCAGGGGCCGGGGTGTTTATCGCCCTCTTCATCTCCTCCCCACGGTTTTTGTTTTCCTTCTTCCTCTCTTTGCTGGAGGTGGCACAAGGATGAAAGAAGCAGAAACTAGTTAAGCCGCTGCTCCATCGTTCATGTTTTTAATTTGACAAGAAAACTCGTGCAATTGCGTGGAACATTTATCTTATTTCTGCAGTATTTTTGCCTTCCTCTGTGAATAACAAACAGGCTCTGAAGGCAGCACCCCCACCCCCACCAGTGCAGTAGAGCAGAGCCCTGCCGGCACCTGCAGACCCTTATTGCACCCCACCCACGGCTGTGCCCTTCCTCCGTTCATCCAGGGTCACCCCGTGCACCCCCGACTGACCCATCCACAGCATGTGGCAGGCGTTAACCCGACAAGCCGCCAGCAGAGAGTGTTTTTCCTGGAACTAGACCCCTGCACCCAGAACACAGTGAACGGGCAGATAGGCTAAAATGCAGGGAGATGGGGACCGTGTGACTCAAGACACCAGGCAGAGGCCCATTTGGACAGACAGCCACCTGCCCGATACAGCAGATGAGAGCACGCACAGGCCTGGCGCCTCCCTTTCTCTGCCTGCCACCCTCGCCGTGCATGGGACTGAGCTGACTTTAGTGCCACCCCCACCCCACCCCGGCTTATCTACGGAATGCCACCGTTCCTCCAGGAGTTCCGCAAACAGCAGCTTCCCAAAGAAACAGTCTTCCAGATGCTCCAGCCCCTTAACACTGCCGAGTCCCCCTCCCCAGCAGCGCTCTCCGGCCTACTTCTTCGCCTACGTCAGTCTGCTCTCCCCAGCTGGCAGTGTGACAGCGGCAGTAAGAAGAGCAGTGTGACCCATGACCTGCTGAGGGCTGGGCATGGCGCAGACGTGTCCCATGAATTATCTCTGTCCCTCCTGGCGAGAGTGCCGTAGATGTGACATGGTTATAATCCCTGCTTGACAGGCAAGGGACCGGAGGCTCTCCCGGGTTAGCAGGGCGAAGGGATTTCAAAGAAAGGGACCAGGACGTGAAGCCATGACTTCAGATCTCAGCCTTTTTACAGGAAAATGCGGAGGGTCATGTCATGTGCGACGTAAGTACCAAGTCCGGGCACTGAATTTTAGAATCGTTACATGAAAAGCATGATTCACGTCAGCAAGTGGGGTACTGCATTCACATGATTCTGGGTCCCACCTGCACCCCGATGAAATGTGCAATTACAGAAAAGCATCCAGTTTGATTTGTTGAGCGAGGCCCGGAGCCCGCGTCTCCGTCCCCCCACGCTCCGACTCCGGGAATTCCAGTGCGGGTGTTGCTACACCATAAACCTTAAACGTAAGTTCTCCGGTTCCATCGGAAACACTTCCCAGGTCCCCACCATTGTCCCTTCCAAAGAACAACCAATGAGTGGGGACACTCAGCGGAGGGAATGTTATTCGGGCTCAGGGAGAATGTAACCCTGTGACACAACCAGGGGAAGCATCCTCAGCAGAAACGCTCCGCTGCCCGTTTCTCCTCATCGATGCTCATCGAGCAAATCACGAGGGAGCCCCCCCCCACCCCGAAGCCACCGTGCTGCGAGTTATTGCTGCCACGACGTGCGCCGCGTCCTCTTCGCTCTTAAACACGACTGAAAACTGAAGACGCACCACTCAGAAGGTCTGGAACCTCGGCGTCAGGTTTGCCAGGAGGCGGGGAGGCACGGGGACAGCACTGGGACCGTGTTACAACGAGTCAGCGTTGATCCAGGTAGAACTTTCCCACAAACGTGCAGGCCAGTCTCCAGCCCGTCCCAGCCCGCGGACAGCCCCGGCCCACGCAGCACGCAGGGTGGGCGCCGGCCCCGGACGCGGGTCCCGGCCCGCCGAGCTCGGGGGACGTCGTCTCAGAGGGGGTGACGGTGCCCGCCCTGCGCTCCTCCCACTGCCTCTGCAATGAGCACGCGGCATCGGCTGACGCCTACTCGCGTGGAAATGAAGAGCCCACGGGAGGGCGGGGACGGAGCTCCGCTAATTAATTTTCGCACCGGGGACGGCGTCACGACCCAGACCTGGCTTCCTTCTGTGCGACACGAAGGTCCCCGCGCCCGCTCACGGGTTGGCCGAGCAGAATCGAGAGCGTGCGCCACCGTGCCCGGCACCGGCTCAGGGCTCCGCGGCGGGGCCTGGTCCCACGTCCCCGGCTCAGCCGTGCCCGGCACCGGCTCAGGGCTCCGCGGCGGGGGCCGGTCCCACGTCCCCGGCTCAGCCGTGCCCGGCACCGGCTCAGGGCTCCGCGGCGGGGGCCGGTCCCACGTCCCCGGCTCAGCCAGCAAACAGGGAGGGTGTGTCCCGCCCGGCAGCTTTGACCCGGTGCTGCTTTTCTCCTCTTGGTGTCCTTGTTGACTGGAATCACCTCCTACCAGAGATGCCCCCCATTTAACCTGTGGAGACCCAGTAACTCAGACGCGTGGACCCCCAGCGGGCACTGGAGTGTCTCCTCCGGACCTGGCAGGATGCCCTGGCCCCGTGGGCAGCAGAGCAGGTGGACGGCCTCGGCCGCGGCACTAACCGCCTGGGTTCCAGTCCTCGCTTCGTCTTGGAGTCACGTTACGCGCTGTGGCCTCAGTCCTCCACACCTCCCTCCTTCTGCGGACGGCGAATGACATGGGGTCTGTGGGAGCATCCTTGTCACGAGAAGTGTGGGGACACGGTCAATGATGGTCCTATTCTGGGGAGCACCGCTCCAGAGGAAACGATGTGCACTCAACCGAAAGAACCGCAGGCCAGGGTACAGCAGGTGGCCTGACAGAAGCAAACGGTGGCACTGAGTGTCCCAGCGAAGATGAGGGCATCCGGATAGGGAGCCGGGAGGAAACCCCCGGGCCGGAGTGAGACAGGAGGGCAGGAGAAACGGGAAGGGTCGGCGAGAGGGCGGGAGCCGTCGGGTGGGCGGGACGTGAGCTGTAGAGGCGGGGCCGTGGGGCCCCAGCGACCCCCCATTTCTCACGAGTCTGTGGCTGGCTGGGTGGCTCGGTCAGGCTGGGTTTGGCTGGGACACCTTACCTGTCTCCTCACTGACATTTCATCCTGGATTTCCTCAAGAAGCCCTCAGTGTGGAGACACTCCCTCGCATTTTGTTGGTCAAAACAAGCCGGGAGGCCAGCCCCGACCCGAGGGAGTGGGTAAACGGGGGGCGGGGGGCTGCTGCCTCGCTGCAGAGGCGCACCGCCGTGGGAAGTGCGCGTGGCCATGTGTGGCAGTCGGCTCTGTAAAGAATACTCTGGAAGTTGAATCGGGTGGCACAAGCAGTGGACTCTGAGTTGCTGGGCCAAGCTGAGCTGGGCTCTCTGCAGGTGTGCGTGAGGCGTGCAGGCCGGGATAGATCCAGGCAGACCCAGGCCCAGGCGGCTGCTGGTCTCCAGCAGGATAAGGAGGGCGCCCAAACTGCCACTGATGGGGAGGTGCCCACCAGAAATGCCTGTGTTCATTCACCAGAAGAATCATGTAAGGATAGTCGCACGTCGAAGCATTATTCAGAGCAGCCCGAATCCGGAAAAATCTACATGCCCACCAGCAGTGAAATGGATGAATCGATTGAGCATAATCAAACGTTAAAAGGACAAGGGTGGGTCCCAGGAACACCGTGTGAGCAAAAGAAGCCACACACACAAAAGCAAGCTTGCTGCACGATTTCCTGTTATAACGTTCCAAAACAGGCAAAACTGGGCAGGGGCGTTCGGTGCTGGATGGGATGACCTCTGGGCAGGAGGGGCCTGGTGACTGGGGCGGGCATCCCGGGGACTGCAGTGTCTGTCTCCCTCCTGACCTGGGCGTGACTGTGTGGGTGCGCTCACTTTGTGAAATCTCAGCAGCTGGGTCTTCTTCATGATTTATTTTGCTGTGTGTACGTTACACTTCCACTCAAAACCGAAATACATGCATTAAGCAGCGGCGTCCAGCCTCTTGGCTTCCCTGGGCCACAACGTTTGAAGAAAGTTTAGGAACGTGTGTCAGGCTGCGTTCGAAGCCGTCCTGGGCCTCGGGTCGGACAGGCTGCCTTAGGGACAACTTGAGAATGCATGTCTAACCCAGGCCAGAAGCGGCAGCTGTGCAAAGGAGGGGCAAAGACTGACCATAAAGGCAGACCCCCTGACTTAACATTCGTGAGGCTGAAGAGAGGGCCGTCAGGGAGAGCACAGGCTTCTGGGGCGGGTGGGGGCAGGGGCCGCCCAGGCGTAGCAGGAGGAAGGTGGGTGACGACCGCCGTTGGGAAGGACCGAGGGACTGAGGGAAATGAGGGGTCATCCCAGGGGCATGCAGGCTGTGTCATTCCAGTACGGCTTCCAGTGTGGACATGTCGGTGAGGGAGAACACATTTTCAGTCCTCTGTGCATGCATGCACATGCGTACACACGTGCAATGCACACACATACACAGCGTGCACACAGTCACGTGTGCACATGGGCATGCATTCACATGTACTCGTGCACACACAAACATGTCATTCAAATACATGCACACACGTGCTCACATGAGTGCACACACACACATGCACGCACAGATGGACACACACACAGATGGACACATGCAGAAACATGCACACTCACAATACATATGCCCATGCACACAGTCACACACATAGGGAGAGCTTGGCCACTTGTGTGTGGGACCCGATCTCGATGAGGGTGTGTGCTGTGAGTGTCAGGAGGGAAACCCCTGAAACCAGGGAAAGGCCCCTCCTGAATGGCAAGTGCAAGGAGCAAGCCCACTGCCCCAGGTGAGCTCGGCGTCCTCCAGCAGGGCCCTCCTCCTTCCCGTCCTGCTCCTGGCATCTCCCCCGGGCTCTCCCTGCCGCTGAGGGGCACAGAGCCATCGGCTGGCCAGCGGCTTGTCCTTGCTGAGGACGGGGACAGAGCCCAGGTTCATTCACTGATTGGGTGGGGCTCCACGAAGACTCATTGGGTGAATGAATGAATCCTCAACAGATACAAGCAGAGCATGAAGCGGGCAATGGGGGACCCCAGCTTAGCCCTCCTCAGCATTCTGCTTTGGGCTGGTTGATGCGGCGTCTCCTCTTCCAGCAGGGAACCCCCTCGCCCCGTAAGCCAAGCCCCATATCCCAGCAGCAGCATGCTGCCCTCCCTGCTGGCACGCGGAGTGTGACCATGAATTATCCATGTGCTCCCGGGCCACTTGACGGGGAACGTGGGGACGCCGCAGACAGGTTGCAGGCAGTGGGACTGGGGATGCTAATTACTTCTCACTGTCACTTAGCAGGACCGCCACATCTGCTGGGGGTGGGGGCTTCTGCCTGTCTTCCCCTGGAAGAGACCGTGTAGTCAGACCCGCCAACCAGGATCCCACGAAGCATGCAGAGCAGTGAGCTGCGCAGGTGACTGTCGGCGGACATGGCTTCAGCCAGGAGGGTCTTCTGACAAAGTGCCCGTGAGGACATCTGGCTGAGGGGACAGGCCGGGCAGCTTGTTGAGGGCACGTGGCTTCCCAGTAAGCTGCCTGGTGCTTCCTGACAAATGGTCTCAGTGTGTCACCTGGGAGAGGGTGAGGTCAGCAGGGCCGAGCTCCCGCAGGAGCCCCATACAGGGAGGTGTTCGGGGCGCCCAGCGCTGCCCGCTGGCATGAGGGCGCAGTGCCTGGTACAGAGGACACGGCCAGTGCCGCACCCGCGTCCCTCCCGGCCCTGCCAGCCCTCCGACACAAGCCCCCTGCTCCCTTTCGGGTCGGTGGCTTTCTGTTCCTGCCACGGTCTCCCGGCACAGCCTTGGGGTTCCTGGAGGCCCCTTGCCTGCGCGTGCTGAGGACGAGGGGTTCACGGCCACCTGAGGCAGCCCTCAGCCAGTGACTGACCATGGTGGTCGTGAGCCCCAGTCTGGAGAACCTCCCCTGGGTCCCCTGGAAGGTCCTGCGGAAGCCACCTCTGTGAGGCCACCTCTGCGGGGGCCTCGCCTGGCCTCTGTCTGCCTCTCCTGTCCTGGTCCCCCTCTGTCACTGGATGCTCCTGGGAGTGCTTCCAGCAACTTGCCTGTGCACAAGGCCTGCACCGGGACGCTTGTCATTGTCACTCAGTAAGCCGTCACTGTTCCCTGATCACCCCCGGCCAGTTGCCCCCCCCCCCATGACGGGCAGTGAGGGTGGGCCCGTCGGGTAACCCCAAACATAACCGTTGCAGCTGGTTTTCCTGGCCGTCCAAAGGACAGTCTCAAAATCCACGGCGCCCCGGTTACAGAGGCGGGGATCGTCAGGCGCCTTCTTGGCGCGATGACCTGACCTTCACTGTGACTCTGAACCTTTGCCCACCTCCCCTGCAGCTCTGACCCAGCAGGGGGTAAAGGTCAAGTCCAGGATTTTCCTTCAGAAATGGTGAAAGTTTACTTCTACTTAGAAGCCAGGGAGGGGAGTTCTTTCTTTCTTTCCTTCTCAAACAGTACCCCAAGATTTCACCAGGAGGGTGGCAGGAACCGTGTTTCAGAACCGAGATTTGGGTTACAAGAAACTGTGTCAGGGCTTTTTAGGGACAAAGCGGCAGGTTCAAGTGTTTCTGCTCCTTTTTCATAATACGCGAGAGATTTATAAAATACTCTTGTAGCAGCTCTCAGAAGGTTGCCCGTTCCCACTGGCCCCCAGGGGCATCCCTTCCTTCCTGGAGGGCTGGTCGCTTGTACCCTGATGAGACGAGCCAGGACACGCTGTCCATCTCCTCAAGGGACCAGAGCGTCTCCAGCGGGGCCTGTGTGGACCCGGGGAAAGCAGGTCTTACGGCTGCGGGGGAAGCAACGTCCTTTTCCTCGTGCCGTTCTGAGTGGTTCCGACCGGACTGGGCGTCGCATTCACACGAGACAGAGTCCGGGGGACAGTCCCTGGTTGTGAGGTGTGTGCTTACGGGGTTCCACGAGAGCGCGAGAGCGGAGCGCAGAGCGGGCAGCGGCGCGTCCCGTGCCATCGGGCAGAGGAGAGGAGCTGTGGTTTGGGCTCCTGAGGGCGGGCGGGCGGTGCCCGGGGAGATGGCGGGGAGGCCGTTGGTGGCCACGTGTTGGCTGGGCCGTCTGGAACAGTGGGCACAGAGGGGACTCTGATCAAACGGCCCGCTAGGTCCCTGCCGTCGCCGTCGCCCCACTCGCGCGCGTGGTAAGTATTTCGTGAGCCCGAAACTCGGGCCGTGTGCTCCTCTTACGTGTGCAAGCTTTGTCTTCTCATCAGCCGCGGCGCCCGCGTTTCTCCGAGTCGTCGTGGAGAATGAGATGCCCCTGACGCAGTCCATGATGACCGCTCCATCCCGGAGCGGGTCCTCCACCTCAATTCCTTGCGGCGGCGAGGGGCCGGGTCGGAGGCTCCTCCCGAGTCTGTTTCTGAAAAACAAGCAGCTTAAACTGCTGTGCCCACAAGGCTCATGGCACAGAGGCACGCCGCCTCCCCGCCGGGCTCCGGCCCGTGGGGGACGCGGCGCCAAGGCCGTGCTTGTACAGGGTGCTCTGGCCAGCGCTGTGACTTCCTAACAACGAGCTTGGGACCGTGCGCACCCGGGGAAGCCCCGTCTTACGGGTGCGGGGGCAGGAAAAACGCCCTTTTCCTCCTGCCTGTCTGAGTTCTTCCGAATGGACTAGGACACATCCGCATGAGACAGAGTCACAGGACGCGAGTCCAGCTGCTGTGGCCCCTGCCCTGCTCTGACAAAGGCTTAAACTAAAGGGACAAGGTGCAGGCGAGCACAGGCCCCAAGGCAAAGCCTGTGTGCATCACACACAGCACATGCTCCCCAGAGAATTCATTTACAACCCCCCGAGCGCTCCCGCCCCCGCCCCTTCCTCCTCCCCCCGCGAGAGCTGACAATAAAGCTAGTCCCACGGGAGGACTAGAACACAGCGGAAAACAATCGGAACATAACCGGTGCCACTCTCCCAGGAGATGCCTGGTTTCAGTGTATTTCCATTTTAATGTCATTTTCAAGATCTTTATCAAAATTAGCTGGCACAGGCTCTATTTTTAAAGGCAGGAGCATTATTTAAAGTTTCCTTGGGAAGGAGGCCGCTCCTCTCTGGCTTTGCTGCCTGTGGCTTTCCGTAATTGCCATTTGATCATAATCGCGTCTTCCCCTACTCACATCTCTGCTCTCAAGGAGCAGCATCTAGAAAATTCCACACAGGAACACTCTCTGACAGGCCCTCAGACAGGCTGCTTGCTCTGATCCATTCCTCGTTTCCTTTAAAAGCAGAAGTTGCTTTACAGTTCACCTTGTGCCTATCAAAGATGATGTTTACCTAAGGCCTGTGGGTGCATTTTGCTGGGATCAGAAGTAATTACTTTGCAAAGTTCATTTCCGACTTCAGTGTCTCCTTTGCCACTGAATAAATATTTCATAAGCCTGAAACTCAGAGGCTGTTTGTTTCTCTTAGTTTTGCAGGCATTTTTTTAATTAGCTGATATTTCTTCTCTAGATTTCTTCATATCATCGTACAGAGCAAGATACTTTTGAGACGCATCTAAGAACCTTCCCACAGAATACTAAAGGTGTCATGGCACGGGGGATCCCGAGGGAGCCGGCATCCGCATGCGATCGCGCGTGATGACTTACTCAGCACCCACTCAAGCCCACGCGTGGCGGGGCCGCCGGCGAACGGCGCGGGCAGTGAGTGTGTGCTCATGTCATTCCTGGGGACGCTGGTTATCAGTTAACTCGGAAACTTTTGAGATCTAAGACCAAGTGTGGGAGTGCCTCATTAGACAGACTGAAACTCCCTGCGACAGCGGCATCTGCGGCGTGCTGTCTGCCTGCTTAGTGACAGGAGGACTTGCTGTGGCAGTCGACGCAGCTGCAAAATCCCGACTTCGGGTAAACAAGCTGGGGCAGCTGACGTGCAGCTGACAACGCCGCCTCCTCCAGCCGGCGGAGGACAGCAGCTCTGGGGACAAGACGTGCGCCTGGAGGTCACGCTGCAGGGCGCACGGGGAGCTCGCGCCACCTGAGACCTGCAGTGGACATTCAGCATTTTGGCTCCGGCATCTCGGTTTACTTGGGGACTTCATGGCGCTCCCTGGGCTCAGGTGTAAGACATCTTGGGGAAGGTGCTCTGCAATCCCTTAAAGGACTGGCTACCAGCCCAGACAAAGTAGGTCAGGAAATCAGAAAAAAAAACAAATGCCGTCTGCTTGAGTAGGGTTGGAATGCCCAAGAAACTCCGCCAAGTTATGCTCTTGGAAAGGGCTTCCGTGGCGTCTTGGTCCTGACCCTCCAGGTGTCCGGTCCATCCTGTGTACCCACCACCAACAGCCTTCCAAGTTCCTGTTGCTGAACGTAGCCCAAGTGGGTTTCTGTTGCTCCTACCCGAGGGATGGTAGAAGGGTCAGCAGGAACCCAGGTGGGGAACCAGGGGCTCACTCATGACCCTTTGGACATCTCAGCTGGCCCGTCCACAGCCACTGGAGCAAGCTCTAGATGGCACTGCTTGGAAACGTCACAATGCCCCTTCAGAGAGGCCTGGGTTACTGTCCCTGTGATAAAGATGAGGAGGCTGGGACGCAGGGCGGTGAGGTCACCGGACTAGCCAGCGGGCACTTAGATTCAACCAAGGTCTGTTTGACAGCCGGTCCTTTAGCTCCAGGGCTCTTCGGCGTGCAAGAGGAAACAGATCGGTGTTTTCCAAAATAGTTCACGTCAATATTTTAAGTAACAGCTCCCCCCGCCTTTGAATTCATAGAGTGATTTGGGGTTCGCTGGCCACAAAAATCTCACTTGGAACCTCAAATTATCAGACAGAAGAGGAGGGGAGGGGAGGGACAGAGGGGCCCTGCAACGCCCTCCCAAGCCCCGCGGTCGGACCCGCCGTGCAGAAACCAGCACTCCGGGCAATTTGGCTTTCTCATTAATTCAAATAGGACCACACTCTCTGAACTCAATCCATTTCTAATCGCGGGGCCTCAGGAAGCTTAGAGACGCAGCAAGCCTGCTCGAGCCTCTCTCCATGTTTCTCTCCTGTGTCAGCTCAAATATTCAATTCCAAGCTTCTCTCTGACCCGTGTTCCTTGACTGAGAGCCGTTCATCTCCCTCATGTTTAGGAAACTGCAGACTCAGTATAAATGTGCCGCTCTCTGGTGTCTCTTAAATTCCGTCTGGAAGAATGCCACGGGGAGAAGGGTTTAGCATATCTCCTTAGGCGTTCGCGAGCTGAGAGTTTGCAGGGAGATTAATGCGCACGCTGTTTGTCACCCTGAGGAGAGCTATAAATAGAGGGGCCTCGCTGCACTTGGGCGAGGACTTTGGGGTCTGACCGCAGTACTTTATAACCCAGATCCCCACACAAGGGCGCCCGTGGCCACGAGTGTGCTCGGAGAGAGGATATTTTATGCATTAGCTGGTGCATTCCTGGAGTCTATAAGCTTTCCGGTCGTGAGAGTCACGGGCTGTCCCACACTTCACTCACGTCGCACCTGGACGGTCCTCCGGGCACCGTTAGCGTAGTTCGAGGTCATCGATCCTGTGGGCTTCTGGAAGGTTCCTTCCCTCGTCGGATGTGCTCCTGTCTGAAAACGAAGTCGCCGCTTCGAAGGTGCGGCTCTTTCGATAGAAAACTGACGCAGGTCGTGGAGGCCCTTCCCTCCTCCCCAGAACTCTGGCTGCACATTCCGTCCTCATGTCTCCGTCTCCTAACACCGCCATGTGCTGTCGCTGCGTGCCCACACTCAGGCCGGCCGGCCTCCCACCCCAGCCCAGCGTTTCCATTCAGAGCGGGCCCTTCGCTTTCAAGGGCTGTGCAAAATCCTCATTCAGGGGAGGAGCAAGGCCCCCCAGCAGGCAGCCACCTTGGAAAGTCAAGGCTTTGTTCGGGAAGGCGGTTCAGTTGGACCAGGCTTTCTCAATCATGGTAACTACCAGCCTTTGGACCGGACCGTCCTCAGGGCTGGGGGCTGGCCCGTGCATTGTCCCTGGCCCCCACCCCTAGATGCCTGTTGCAGATGCCCCCTGGGGTGAGGCACCCCCAGTCGAGCACCTCTGAGCTAGATGTTTACCTGGGCCTGCAATAGGAGTAACCTTTCTGGAGCTGAGTGCAGAGCCTAATTTTCTGAGGACCAGAACCATTCTCGTCAGCAAGCCCGACTCCCTCTCAGGTTTCTTCAGCTCTCACATCTGTTGCCCAGACCGAAAGCCCATGACCAGAGGCATCCCAACCCATTGCCACCCAGCAGTCCCACTTGTGGGTATTTATCCAAAAGAATTGAAACCTAGATCCGGAGAGACATCTGCAGCCCTGTTCGTTGCATCATCATGCGCAAGAGCCAAGCCGTGGAAAGGACCTACGTGTCCCTCAGCAGATGCACGGACAGAGCGAAGGTGGTGCATGCACACGACGGGGGGTCGTTCGGCCTTTGAAGAGAAGAAAACCCCGCCACGTGCCACCACACGGGTGACCCTGGAAGACCTCATGCCAAGGGAAATAAACTCGCCACAGAAGGACGAATACTACATGATCCCACTTACATGCGGGACCCAGAGTTGTCCAAGTCAAAGGCAGAGAGTGGGATGGTGGCTGCCGGAGGCCGGGGGCGGGGGACGGGGCTGCTGCTCAAGGGCAGCCCTAAAATTCGGTCGTGCGGGGTGGACGCCGTCCAGCGGGCCACACAACGCTCGGCCCTGGTTAACACGGCGTCGTGCACCGAAAACCGTGACAAGGGTAGGGCCCACAGGCAGCGCTCCCCCCGACCCCGGTAAATAAATCAGGGAGGGAGGGGAGGAAGGACGGGCGAGTGGACTTTTCCGAGTTCTAGACAGGGGCCCTGACAGCGGAAACGAAGCCTCGGGGGTCAGCAGTCCCTCCGCCTCCCCGCCCTGCGTTTCTCAGCAGTCAGCTGCCCGGCCCGAAGGGGAAGGTTTATGGGGGGTTGTCACGTGGATTCTTACGGCGATAACATTTGGGGCCTTTTACTAGGACATAAACTGTAAGCTAAAATGTCACCCGACTTTATTAGACAATCTCAGCGTAATTGCAGCTGAGTTGATGTGCTCATAAAAGATGATGTAAGACTGTCGCCCCGGCCGGCGCGCGGGGGCCCGGTGCTGCTCGTCCGTCCACCCGAGCGCCCTGGCTGGGTTTCTGAAGTACCGAGAGGGAAGAAGGGCGCAGGCAGGAGGCGACATTATCACTTCCTAATAGGGACACATTGTCACGACGAGCTGCCAGTCTTTTCTATGGGCCGTGAGAACGTCCCTGGGAGGTTACCGATGGCTCGGAGTGACCGTGCCCTCGGACAGCGCGGCCGGTTTTGTGAAAACAGCTCTGGGGCCTCGGAGGCCGTGAAAGGGCGCGACGAGGACGAGCTCACGGCTCCCGCGGCCCGAGATGAAGACGCCCGTGGGCCGCAGGCGACCTTTTGTGGGGGGCGGGGGCAAAGGTTGGTGGTTCTCTCTCCCCATTTTCAGGTGAAACGTGCTTACTGTCGTGAAGACCCGTGGTTCGGGTCACAACCTGGTGTTGTCACCACGTTTTCGGAAGGAGTCACCCTGGCTGACAGCTTCAAGGAAGAAGTGTCACCAGCCTCGGGCTGCTCACCAGACACCACGCGGGGCCGTTTCGTCCCGGGTCACGCGCTCGCGCACCGACTGCGGCGGGAGAGGCTCCTCTGTGCCCGGCCTCCTGGGCCGGGCTGCTGTTTTCGAAATTCCCAGGCAGGAGAGGGATTTTGTCCTGTGGTTGTCACCGGCTCCCTTCAACGGGGTTTCTTAACTTAGCAAGTAAATGGGGTTGGAGCATCACTAAACCCCGCCATTTGGCACACGTGACACTTCTGCCTTCCCGCCTCTTTAGGCAGGTTTCTGGGAGCGTATTACTGAGCGAGCCCGCAGATCACGGGGCGATAAACTCAAAGAGCGCTCCTCAGCATTCATCTGATTTGGCCATGGTTCATACTAAGTGTTTCAGCTAATGATTCCCACTTACGTTTAATAAAATTTATTGTGTAAAAATACGTTATCAAACCTCAATTTGTTCAAGTTCTTCCAATTGGTGTGGCCGAGAGCAGTTTGTGTTAAGGGGTGATGACTTCCATTCAGCATTTCACCAGTCAGAGTGCCCCACCAGGCACGGTGACTTTAAAAGCCATTTGTGTTGAAAAGATGTGGGTAAGTGACCTTTGTCTGGATTATAGAATAAAGTCCTGTAAGCAGCTACAGATAAGGCTGTTTTAGGAAATGGCTAAAACATTTCCTAAAACATGCAGGTTCGTGGCACTTGTCCTGGATGCCACGGAATTTGCCTTGGGTCATCTAGCAATGTCATCTTCCTCTGAAGTGGAGTGACCCATCCTCTCCTAACCACGCCCACCCTACCAGCCCATGGCCATTCAAGGCAACCTGACATTGTTTCTTAAACGTGAGGACCCTGTGGGCCTCTGCCCATGCCCCGTCCTCATGACCCGACCTCTGGTCCTCAGGTGCCCCCAGTGTTCATGGCTGATGGCCACAGCCACGCCTTGACTGTGAAGACAGCACGGGCATACCCGTACCCCAGGGCAGCCCACGTCCGGGGACAGACTGAAGCAGGGTGCAGACACGCAGTCCCATAGCCCAGCCCCCAACAGTTCTGAAGAGCCATCCCACTGCAGGGCACCCGCCCCCCTCAGTCCTCAGAGCAGCTCCATCACAGCCCACGGCCCCCTCTGCCCCATCTGCCTGCCTCTACTTTCCCAGGTGTGTGCATCCTGAGGGCAACCCCCAGTCAGCCATCTCAGAGTCCTCGGGACCCCACCCGCCATACCCCATGGCCTCCTAATGCTGCTCGGCATCCACGCCAGACGAACCCGTCGCCCTCAGGGGCAGGTGCAAGGGTGTTCACTGCAGCGTTTTTTGTGAGGTAGTAAACACCACAAATCAATTAAAGGCCCGTGCAGGCTATACGAAATGTGGGCTATTCCTATAGCACCAACTCTCCTGCAGCTGAAAAGGATGGGGCGCATTTGCACATGGTGACATGGAAAACTCACCAGGCTGGGCTGAGTTTAAAAAAAACAAACATCAGAATAGATGTACTTTTTACGTAGGTACAATAGACGATGTCTTTTATGTCAAACTCAATTTAGATGTATTTTGTAGCTATCTATATATAGTTAGATAATCTGAATGCCTAGAACATTCTAGAAGGAGAGTGATAACAGTGGTTACCTCCGAGGAAGGGTGAGGACTGAGGACGAGTGACAGGAAGCGTTGGTCAGGAAGGCCTGTAGCCTCCCCGGGGTGCCGGAGCCCAGGTGCTCGCAGGAGGACATAGCCGCGCTCTGAGGGGCCAGTTGAATACCGCTCTTTGGGAAGACGGGCCTGCAGCGCACGGGTGGGACCATTTAGGAGGGTGCAAAGGGAGAAGGCACATCGGACGTGCTGAGGTGCCCTCGCGAGTGTGCTTTGCTCCTCGCCTAGCGGGAAACGACGGGGTCCCTCATGAAGAGGTGTCTGACCCACCACACCATGCTGTTAGCGGTTTACGAGGCTTCGGAAAGCGCTGCCCCGAGCCTCAGGCCAACCTCACTGGAAATCTTCCATCACACGGGCGTCGCCGAGTACCGCTGGGGCTGGCTCGTTGGTTTTCTCATCCTTGTAACTGAGCTCTGGGCCCGCCCCCCTTCAACGCCAACACAATGCAGCCAACCTGTATTTAAGAGCAGCACCCTGTCCGTGAACGGGGTGCAGGTGCCGACGGACTTCGCTGGCCTGCGAGGGCAGCCAGCTGCAGGCCAGCGGGAGACCCCCGGGCCCCGGCCCGTCGATGAATGTTACGTCCAGGGCAAAGGGTTAGACTAGGCCACCGACGAGACTATTGGGGGGAGACATTCATAGTAGGTACCACAGCCCATCGCGCCATTTACAAGGTTTTGCTGACTCAGCTGTATTCCCCCTTTTTATGGAAACGGCTCCAATTTTCATCTGGGACTGGCTGCAAAACATAAATACGGGGCTCCGTGATCCACGACTGAGAAGAATCTCAGGACAGTGACAGCAGAGCGATAAAGCAAGCATGGCGGGGCAGCCAGGCTGCACCCCTGTGAAGCCGGTCCTAACGCCCCTTCGCTCACACAGGGTGGCAGCAGAGGCCCCACGCAGCCCTAACACAAGAGCATGTGACCTTGCGCTAAACCAGCGCCTTTGTCACTTTGCCCCCACCACTCTGCTGGGTTCAGGATATGAGCATATGACCCAGCTCAGAGGGGCACCCCATCGGAGTGAGTCATGGGGCTCGTGCTGCAAAGCTCTGCTGCCCTGACGTGGACTGTGGACCATGTCACCCAGCGGCCACAGGCAGCCTTCCTGTGACCATGCAGAGAGGAACTGTGTGACAGTCAGGCAGACGCACAGCAGACAGCGGAGCCGAGCAGGGAGTGGAGATGACCGGCTCTGACCGTACCTCTTAGGCCCACGGAGCAGACGTCCCCATTGCCAGGTCCAGTACCTTTTTGTTTAGACCATTTGGAATTGGGGTTTCTGTCACTCTCACCCAAAAGCATCCTCTTGGTGTAAGTTCTCACAGATCATTGAGAGTATTTTTCACAACCTTTTTGTGGATGGCAATTTGGCTATGTCGACTGGTATTTAAAGTGTTGGTACCACTTGCCCCATGATTTCTGTTTCTAGGGAGACATTTATCCTGCAGAAAACCTCACCCAATTATGCAAGGACATATGTTTTTTTAATGGCCTTTGCAGCATGGTTTGTAATAGTGAAAAATTCGAAACAAGCAAATCGCCATCAGCGCAGAACTGGGTCACTAAACAATGGCCATTTCATTGTTTGGAGCCGCAGAGGAACTCCGGAAAGAATGAGGTTGAAATGCACCTTCCGGAAGGTGTCGCAGCTGTAAAAGCAGCCGGCTGTGGAGAACGTCTTCGGCTCCGCTCAGCTCCGTAAGCACGTTTCTGGGGGGGGGGGAGCCCTTGGAGACTTGGGGGGTTACGTGGAGGGGCTTGGACTTTCACAGAATTCAGAACCATGCAAATGCTGAGGAATCCAATAAGGATGTACTGCGTTTACCTTGAAAAGGGGGGAAAGGCATTTTAAATTCCAAAGTGCACCGTTTGTCTTGCGATATTTGGCTATTAGTAACTCCGTGACATGGGCATTAAACAAACACTGGAAGACCCATGTCTGCTGCTCCTAACCAACAGGTTCTCCACTGGCTGACAGAATGTTCCAGAATGCATGTGATGGCCATCGGGGCACCCGGGAGTCACAGCCGCTGCTGAGGCTGACAGGCCCCGAGAGGCTGCCGTGCGGTGTCGGGAGCCCCTGGTGAGTGGCGGTACCACTCTCCCTGCCTGCGTTCACGCAGTCGCCGTGGTACGTTTTGCATGTGCCTCTTACCCGAGAACTGAGTGTGTACGAGACGTGGAGGGCGCCCTCGAGCCCCCATTCCTCCCTGAGCAGCTGCTGTGGGCCAAGGACGAGGGCGCAGCACTGACTGTGCGTGCAGTGGTCTGTCCTCCTGGGGAAGAGGGACGGCGGGAGCGCTGGAGGGAGACGCCCAGCATGTGGCCACGCATGCCCGGCCGACGCAGCTCCTGGGGCTGCCCGCAGGGGCCTCTGGGGGGAGCGAGGTCTCGGGTGCAGCCGGAGACAGGATAAGCGTGCAGCTGGTGGAGAGAGGGCCTCGCCTGTGCAGAGGCCCCGGTGATGGCAGGCAGGAGACTGGAGAGGAAGCGCAGCGGGCTGGGTGGCACTCCGTCGTTTCTCTCGGGGAAGCTGTGAAACCCCCGTGAGAAGTCAGCTGGGCGTGTGTGCTCCCATCGGCACCACCATGTGAGCCCGGGCGGCAGTGATGCTGCTGAGTGGTCGAGGGACTGCATAGGTCCGGGGACACCCCTTAGAAGCGGTCACAGCCGGGGTCTGACGGTGGGAGCAGGGCGAAGCCGTCACGCTTCCGGGGTCGGGGTCGAATCGGCCTGGCCGGGCAGCATCCAGCCCGGCTCCGCTCTTCCACTGCTGTCCTTGGACGTGGGCTGTTCTTTGTTCCTCGGAGGGGTCAGAGGGCATCCGTATGTACTGTCGTTGCCCTGACTGCACAGGCCACCGCCCGGTCAAGGTGGCTGTCCCTGTGTCACGGGGCTGCCTGCCCTTGCAGCAAGGAGACAAGAGGACAAGCAGGAGCTGAGAGAGGCTGGAAACTTATGGGAAGATGGGAACAGCCGCTGGAAGGGTCCCGGGAGCACGGGTCGGGGGTGGTGAGAAGGGAGGAAAAGTGACTCCAAGGAGAGAGAAGGGCCCGGGTCCTCGACACCAAACTCTGACCAACAGAGCAACGGACCACTGTCACCAAAAAGGTAAGTAGATTGCCCCAAACAGATGTAATTTCCACACACGTGCACACGCACGCACGCACGCACGACATACACAGACGCACGCACACACGTGCATGCACACTCACACACACACACACATGCACTCGCACACGCACTCACACGCGCACACACGCGCACATGCACTCGTGCACGCACGCACTCACACACACGCGCACACACGCGCACATGCACTCGTGCACGCACGCACTCACACACACACGCACACACACGCATGCACTCACATGCACACACGTACACACACGCACACGCGTGCACACAGACACATGCATGCACGTACGCGCACACACATGCATGCACACAGACACATGCATGCACGTACGCGCACACACATGCATGCACACAGACACATGCATGCACGTACGCACACACATGCATGCACACATGCACACAGTGTCATTGGAGTTACCAGCTGCCATGTGGCTCACCTCCAGGGGCATTGCTCACACAGGACACAGCCCTGTAGGTGTGCGGTGAGCTGGCCTCCTTTCCGACCTCCCCTCAAGCAGAAGACCCACACCTCCTCCTTCTGAGTGAGTCCCAGGGGCTCCCCTGGCCCCTGGCACCCACAAAGGCCTCAGTCAAGGTCTGCTAGTTGCTATCACTACAGTATGTTAGAGCCACCATCACCCAGAAGTCATGCTGGGCCGGGCACTAAGCCGAGCCCTCTACAGAGACACCTCAATGACGTCTCCCAGGGAGGGAGGTACAGCTCTGACCCACATTGTAGAGAGGAGTGGATGACACTCAAAGAGACGACACGGTTTGTGCAGGTGGAGGGCTGGGATGCACGTGCATCCGCTCAACCCTCCAGCCCCAGGTCTTGCTTTCTTTACAACTCCAGGTGTGCACTCTCGCCCCCACCTTGTGAGGGGGCGATCATGGACACCACACCGCCAGTTGCAACCCAGGCGCTTCCAGTGGACGGGCCTCGGGTGCGGGCCCCGAGCTCAGCCACCAGTCAGCTCCTGTGCACGTGGCCTCACTGCCCCCACTTCCTGTCCGATGCTCTGCCACCTAAATGACTCTCCCCTCCCCCCGCCATCAACACTCCACAGAAACCACCATAATTCCAAGAGTTTACTTTCAAAAGAATTTCATTTGGATTTACAAGAAGGTAGGAGAAAGCCTTTGATCTCAACAAGGCTCGTGCCGGTTTCACTCCGAGGTTTACGAAACAATTTTAGACTAATTATTTCTGACAACTCGCAAATGTTTGTAAACTTCTTCAAGGGGGACGCGGCACAATTCTGTCTTCCTCTGACAACACAAAGGAGGCTTTCTTGGTGCCTCGTGGCCGATGTCTTCTCCCCAGGAGAATCCCGCAGCCTTGATCTTCTAAGGCGCGCCGACTTCCGCTGAGATCCAGAATTAATGAAGTCGTCCCCCCAGCCTTTGGAGTTAAATTTAATGAAGCAGGTGGGAAGTGAGGCTGGGATCGCGATGGCCACGGCCAGGCGCCGGCCTTCGTCCTACACGCTCTGTGTCACGTCAGTGTGTCTCCGCCGTCACCTGTACAACTGGCATCCCCAAGCCCAGCAATTAAATAGAACCTGGACGCAGGCTCAGCTCCGCCATTAATGGAAATCGCCCCGAATCGTGGCTGTTTGCAGAGTGCCTGGACCGACCTGAAATTACACATTCAAAACGGTGTAGAATTCCAGTGGGTCAGTCCCCACGAGGCTTCAGACCTGGGCACCACAGAAGGAGGGGACAGAAGGAGGGGTGGACCCTGCTGTCCCTCCAAGGCCCGACTCACAGCCTAATACCCTTTTGATTATTTACCGTCGTTAATTCCAGCATATGCACAGCAGGCAGGTGGAAATATCACAGAGTCAACCGGCCCTTAATCCTGGCTAATCCCCGGTCAGCTAACTAGATCCTTCCTTTATTAAAAGAAAGAAAAGTGGAAAAGGCAGCTGACTCTTTTGTTGGAAATAAATTCCCAACGTGAAGAAAAGGCCTCCCCCTTCCCCGGGACCAGTGCTCTGACTTCTCAAATCCAGCCCAATGGGAGGCCGCGCTCTCTGCATCTCCCGGTTCTGCCAGGGCACCTAGAAGTTCTCATTATTGCCCACGTGGATCTGCTCTGTGACTCTGGAACGCCAAGTTCCGCCTCGCCCCTCTGACTGTAAGAAGAGATCCTTAGCACTCACCATTAGGAGCCGGTCACAAAGGGGTCACAAAACGCAGAAGCCCGGCCAAGCTGGTTTCTTCCCCAAAAGGGAACAAAGACAAACCTCAGGTTTTCATTTTTGCAGTGTAACCAGGAGAAGTGGCTGTGACAGGAGTCGCCACCATCCCCTGACCGCGTTGCTCCTGCCCGGGCCGCTGTGCTGCGTGTCCCCGCGGGGTAGATGCCGATGGAAGGGCAGCGCATCCAACTGGCCCACAGAGGAGCCACTTCGGAGGGAGCGTGTGGGACCCAAGGGAAATGGCACGGCCAGCCTCCGACAGCACGGGCCGGGGACGGGGCTCTGCTGGAAACGGCCACCCTGTCTGGGCGCCTGGGACCCCTCCCACCAGGCCAGGGCCCCCAGGGAGAGGAGCAGGACACAGCACTGACGTCCCCCCCCCCCAGCCCTCCCCTGTCCCCCAGCTGAGTGGTCCTGTTCGTCCTTCCCAGAGGCAGCCCGGGACCAGCGTCTCAGATGACGCGCGTCACCTGCACGGGCGCCCACGTCGTCCCCTCTCTGTAAATCCGTGATCAGCACCCACTCCTGAGGAAGAAACTGTAGCCCGCTTTGGGACGGCAGTTCGGCAGTGTCCGTCCAAATTACACGTTAATGTTCTGCTTGGACCAGCAATGCCACTTCCTAGATCCACTCGCACCCGGGGGGATCGGTGTGAGCAGGAGTTAGTCCCCTGAGTTCAGAATATCAGAAGAGATGGAAGCGCCCGTCGGCAGGGAGGGACTGCGACACCCCCATACACGGCCCTCTCTGCGGCAGAACACGCGTAAGGCATTCGGGCCACCAGCGTGCACTGTCGTACAAAGAAAGACACGACCGCAAAGCGAGCAAGCCACCATCCAGGCTCTTTGCACAGAGTCTTCGGGAGGCTGCTCAGAAATAAGGGCAGTGAGGAAAAGCGGGGGGCACGGGGATGGGAGGCGGCGTTTCCAGTGCACCCCTTTTTGTACAGAAAGTTATTTGCAGCTGGGCGAGTGTCTCAACTGGCCAAAATAAAGAAATACGTAGAGTACTGACCGGGAGGAAGTTGTGAATTCCCAGAACAGCCACCCCTGTAAATACAAGACCAGTCCCACTTTGCTTAACTAGACGTAACCTTAAAAGTAAATAGAGCTCAACTAAGCTGTTGTGAGCTACCTGGCCCAGGCGCCTCCCCAAAACATCCAGCACCCGCCGAGACCTCTTCTGGGACTTCATCCCGTCAAGAAAGCCGAAACGGGGACGTTCTCACGGTGGGATGCCGTGTCGTTTCGTGGCATGTCTGTGAACCACCGACGACGACCCTGCGCGACTGCACGCGAGGAAGCCCGAGCCGTCAGCACCTGCCGCTTCCTCTCCCCGCCCCTCGCTGCAGGGCACGTGGCCTCCGGGAACCGCAGCCCCGACCTGGCGCCCGTGGCCACCCGTCTCTCATGCACACGGCAGCCGTCGGACGGTCCTCGAGCTGGGCAGCAAGTGGCACGGTGAATGCAGAGCGCCCCCCTGAGCACGCGCTCCCCAAGGTAAACAGAGACGTCGCCAGCCAGTTTACGAGGTGTCTAGAGCAGTGGCGGGTGGATCATTCACTTCTTAGCGGACGTTACAGCCCATGCAATCAGACACATCCCCCTGCTTTTCACAGACGGACGCCCCGGACCCTGTTCTGGCCGCAGGTCCTGGGGCTGAAGATGAGCCCTGAGTTGTGAGGGACCGGAGCCCCCCGGAGATGGGGGGTTACCCTTCGGAGTCCTCAGAGCACACGGGAGAGCCCTGCGTGGGGACACGGACTGCCGAGGGGCCGTCTACCTGCTGACAGGTAGGACGTTTGATTAGTGGGTCTCTCTGATTCCCCTGTTAGTCACCTCAAGTCACTCTTAACGAGCTGCCTGGTGAGCCTGAACCTGAAGGTGCACGTCCTGCAGATGGAATGTTACGCAGACGATGCACAGCAAGGCCACCAGGCCAGGGACACTTGAGTGAGAGCGACAGAGTCCTTCCGGAAGTCTGATCTGCAAATACGTCTAGCAGTGAGGGGAAGGCTCCAGCACAGCGTCGCGGCGACACTGGGCTTCTGCGTGGTCGCTGTGGCCTTTGCACAGGCTGGCCTCTGTGAGGGACAAACACGGCTGTGGGGTCTGGGCCCCTTGTGAACACGGCACACCATCTGGGGAGACAGCTTCTGTCCCCTAGCCGCCTGCCACAGCCCTGGGCGTCACTCAGACAGGACTGGAAAGGAAGAGTTGACGTGAAAAGAGCTTCCAAGACTTGTGGGAACAGTAAGAAAATTAGTAATACTGATGCCACCAAAATCCCAGGAGCAGAGAAGGAGCACAGGGCTGAAAAGTTATTTGATGAGTAATGGCTGAAAACTCCCCAGATTTGGCAAAAGTGGTAAACCTACAGATTTAAGAAGCCTAGCAAATTCCAAAAGGGATCAACCCAAAGAAATCCATACCTCAGCACGTGGAATCCAATGGCTGAAACACTCAGGGGGAAACGGTCTGCGGCCCGTGTGGGGACACAGCGGTCCCAGTGACTTCCGGTTTCTGCCAGACGCCATGGCGGCCGGAAGGAAGTGGCAGCTCGCTTTTCGAGAGCTGGAAGAACGGTCAGCCCAGAACTCTGCATCCAGAGAAAAGAGCCTTCAGGAACCGTGCCCCACAGACGTGTCCTGCGGCCGAGGAGGAGCGAGAGAACGTACTGCGAGCCGACCCTCACTGAGGGACCCCTAAAGGGCGCCTTCAAGCCGAGGGAATCTCGAGGCGCCGGGATCGGGGAAACGGCAGGAGCGGCAGCTGTCTCGGTGAGCGTAGCGGCGTGCCCTTCTCGAGCTCGTCCCAGAGGTGCGTGAGGCCTGCAAACACCTGTGACTTCCGATCCGTTTGCGGTGCATTCAGATGCAATATACGAACCGACGGTCGCATAAAGGGTGGGGGGTAAAGGGACCTGTAGTTCCCCCAGTTCCGAACACATCGCTTTCGCCACGAAAATGACACAGCAAATACGTCCCCCTGCAAGCCCCGTGCTGGGCGGTGGGGGGGGGGACTCCGATGGACACACAGGCTGGTCTGTGAAGGCTCCTGAGAGCCATGTGAGGCACGGGGCAGAGGCCTACCTGAGGGAGCAAAGCCAGCTGCCTCCGGAGTCAGGAGCCCCGGGGTTTGGACGGGAGCAGGTTTCGGCCACTGAGCTCCGCCGAAGCGTCCGCCCCTAAACGCAGACGAGCAGAGCCCTGGAGGCCGCAGACACAGAGGCGGCCCAGCGCTCTTCACGTGCCGTCAGTCCTGTTGTCCGTTTTGCCAGCTGTGGTTTACTTTTGCAGATCCTTGGTCAGAGAGCATTCGCATCTCACACAGGCAGAATATATATAAACAACACGCACGTGCGTGCACATGCACGCACCTGCACACTCACACAGACATGCACATGCACACGTGTACACAGCTGTGCACATGCACACGTGCACACACAGACATGCTTGTGCACACACACATGCACATGCGCACACAGACATGCATGCACACACACAGACGTGCACATGTGTGCGCACACACACAGATGTGCACATGCACGCGTGTACACAGCCGTGCACATGCACACGTGTGCGCGCACACATGCATGTGCACGCACAGGCATGCACATGCATGCACACAGACATGCACGCGCACATGCACGCACTGCCCTTCATTTACTGCTCTCATACGCCAATATTACTGCCACGGCCGGTCTGGTCCCTGGGAGCCCTTATTACTGTCATAGCCAAAGCCTCTGCCTCTCTCCTCTCGGGAATGTTCTCCTCGCTGAGCTAGCAGCAGCGATAAATGATGTGATGTGCGACCTGCCCATTGCTCTTGGGACCATAAATGTAGCCATAGTGTAAGAGGCGGAGGCCGGGGCTGATGCTGGCCTCCCAAGCAGGCTGCAGCCCCAGGCTGTAATTTCACTTTATCTCTCTCCCATTAAAAAGCAATTGAAAGTGAGCTGGCCGCCTTTGACTCTGGGAACCCTTGACCGGGGCTCGCGGAAGGGCAGCAGGTGGGCCAGAGGCACCTGGTGCTGAGAGGGGGAGGGGAGAAACTGTCTGCAGAGGAGCCAGCTGGGAGTGACAGCAATGTAACGGCAGCTGTGGTGACAACAGTTCTGCTGTTTAGGGACACTTGTCGGCTGTGGCCTCTGCTGAGGGCCACCGGTACAACACGCGGTTGGTCCTATGAGACCAACTGCAATGGAAGGGAGCAGAGTAGCCAGGTCACTTGTGCCCCTGTCCCTCCCTCCTCTGTGCCATCCGTGTGTCCCATCGGCTGAGGACCATGGGCTGGGACATGCAGTTCCTTGAGAAACATGCAAGAACAGGGACAGAAGTGCATCTAAGAGCACGCTGGCCGGTGGGCAGCCCTGACACAGCGGTGTGTGCCCAGACACGCAGGGGCAGGAAGCACGGCACAGTCCTCCTCATCACACAGCAGCCTGGGGAGCATCCGAGGTCCCGGAGCGCTCCCACGGCGCGTGCCCAGAATGCAGCTAACGACGTCCGTCTAGAGCCCACCCCACAGCACACAGCTGGCCTTGGCGACCCTCCTGGGACTGTGGGTGTCCCCACTGGGCCTCTGCCCCTCCCCCTCTTGTCCCACTCCCCGTCTTGTCCCAGGTCGGAGGTAGCGAAGAGGTGTTCAAGTTCAGTGATAGATCTCACACTGGCCGGCCCCAGAGTCTGGCCCAGATGCCCCAGGACCTCCCAGAGCCCGATCCAGGGGCGCCGCCTCCCCACGCACAGGGCCTCACTCCTCTGAGCTCCGGTTCGCCCCCTACGCCCGTGTCAGGAGAGCAGCTAACCCCAGCTGGCTGTGCCCCACTGCGTCCCACTCCCCCCCATGCCAGCAGCCAAGTGTGCAGTGCAGGACCTGTCACCACAAGGAGACCCCCCTGGAGAAGGTACTTAGGTCGCAGTTCAAAGCAGGGACCAAAGACCCGGGTTCAAGTCTCAACTCTGTCACTTCCTATAAAGTGAACGTGGACGAGCCAGAAAAGGGCTGTGGGCCTCGGCTTCCTGGGCTGTAAATTGGGTATGGAATTCCCGACCCACTACTGGGGACCACGGGGGGAATGACCACGAGCTCTCAGCTTGCTGCCTCAACACCGAAGACCGTGTCAGCATAGGCTCGTCCTCGGGTCACACGCGCCGTGGTCAGCGAGGTCCTCAAAGCCGCGTCTGCCCTGACGTGCTCCGTCTCATCCGAGAATCTGGAACAGCCCCTATCATGGGCTCCCACCAGCCACACGCTGCACCACACGTGGGTTCCTGCAGTGACCTTCAGGTCAGCAGAATGACAGCCAGCGTCGGCAGCTGGTCACGGCCGATCCCGTTTCACGACTCGGGCCCCCCTTTTCCTTCTCTCGCTTAGAGGTGTTGTGAAAGTGCCTTCGTATCACCCCCAGGCATCCAATTACGCTCCTAAGTCACACGTTCTCATTAGATTTTCCTAATGTCACACCTGCTCAGCCCACTGCTGTGAGTCACTGAAGAAAGCTCCCTGTGAAGCCGACTCGGTTTAGCTGCGCCCCCACACCCCCCACCACCTGTCCTTCATGTCTGGCTCTCCCTCGGAGGGTTGGTCCCTCGCATGTCGCTGAGGGTGGATCCCCTTTGAGGAAAGGTATCTGCTATGGAGGTATCCCCCTGGGGCAGAGGGGGAGTCACCCACAGGAGGGACAGCCAGCATAGCCGAACAAGCACTCTGACCGTGGTCACTGTGATAGGACAGCCTTCCGGAGGACCAGCCTGCTGCCCTGGGGGACCCCATGCCCTCTCTTCACATTCAAGCCCCTCAAAGGACACTGGAAGTCAAAGTTGATGCCAAGGTGTCATACCCACTGGGGGACTGGGCAGAGGGGCCGCTGTTCATTGGCTTCACATGAGCAGAAGCATTCTTGAGGGACATTATCTGTCCCATCCTGGTCATGCGGAATCCAAGGCAGAAACGGGTCAGGTAGCGGCTGGGGAGGACTTTAAGCAGAGGACGAGGGCATGGATGAGCTGTAGAAACCCTTCGTAAAAGGTTCTTTAAGTTTGGGCACCACTGTGCCAGCACGTGCTTCGTTCTAGCCCTGCAAAGGGCAGCAGGGCTCCAGAGACTGGCGGACAGCTGGGGACAGTGTCACTGGCCCTACGGCCATGGCCGATCACCCTGGTGGTGCAGTTGCTGACATTCCCCACGGTCACTGCCGATCACCCTGGTGGTGCAGAGTACCTGAGGTTCCTGATGGACTTGGTCACCAGACGCCCCGTGGCTCGGGCCCCGAGCATGTCCACGCATGTTTTCCACTTCCTTGCCCTGACGGAGTCCATTAAAGTGCCCACAGCCCTGAAGCTCTGCATCTCCCCCTCTGCCTCCCCCCAAGGAGGAGGAGGAGGAGGATTATTAAAAATTACAAGTGCTACCCTCCACACTTCATCTCCCAAACGTCATTTCGCAATGGCTGCCAGCATCGATAAGGTCAGACAGGATAATCACGTCTGCATAATGGGGAGCTCTCCGGGGGTCCCTCTGCACAAACACCCCTCCCAGCCCTGACGCCGGGAAAGAGGCCTCAGATCCCAGAGAAAGGGCCCTGAGACGTCGGACATAGGAGTCCTTCACCAGGGGACCAGCCGGTGACTTCCCAGGCAAAGCCTGGACTAGGAAGGCTGGCTTGGGACCCCAGTTTGACCCCTTATTAGAGAGGGGACCACAGACAAATTACTTAGTCATCCTCATTTTTCTCCGCTTTAAAATGGAGATACTCTGAGAGATTCTAAAAAGAAAATCAAGATGTTGGCTGTCCTGTCATGTTATCGTTGAAAGAATAAATTTAATGAGGTGGCAGTGAAAGAAATTATTTCATCAATTTATCTATTAACATGTTTATTTGAAAAATAACTAATCTTTAGAAAAATAGAGCAACACAGAATTGCTGGGCTCTGGTCTGTCCTAAGGTGGACTCTAGATAAAATTCAAAATTCAAAAATCAGTGACACACGGGGGAGATTAGGTTTAAATGACTGGGGGAAAAATTAAAACGGTTTCTTACATTTTAATAAATTTTACTTATAAAATGTAATTATTTGTAGTTCGTTGTGAATAGACACGTTTGCCTCTATGCCACTGACCTCCAGTTTAAGATACGGACATGCAGTGACGTAAATGCTAAGAAGGCCTGCATGAGCAGATGTCTGCGCCCCCAGCCGGACCCCCAGCCGGACCCCCAGCCGGGCCCCCAGCCGGGCCTCGGCACACGGGGCGCTTCCCGGCCCCCTGCCCGCTGCCCCGGGGCTCCCGTTCGTCCTCCAGCATTGCTTCCCTCTGGAGCGCCGCCTGGCCACATCTGCGGGCCTCACCCGGGGACTGTGGACGCGCGTGCTGTCCCGTTTCACGCGGGACGTGTGGTCCTCCTCCCCTGTACGCACCCCTCCCACTCCCGGCCCCCGGAGTCAGAGCCAAGACCCCGTGGGGCTCACACGCCTCCTCGCCTGGCCGCCCTTCCTTCTCCCCAGTCCCCATCGTGCCCAACGCTCTGAGGCGGCACGAAAATCCCCCCTTTTCCGGAAGGGGACATTCTAACACCCTAAGTCCGGACGCCGCCTCGGGAGGTCCCCGGGGTCCAGCCTTGCTCTCGGGTAGGACCGCTCCGAACCGGGAGCGTGCTCTGCGCATTTGCGTAGAAAGGACACTCCTTTCTCCTTCTGTGGTTTAGGGACCGGCTACATCGAACACCTCGGAGGGGACATTCCAAGGCCCAAGCGATGTGCGAAGGTGCCAGTCGTTCCCGAGGGCCCCGTGCAGGGGACCGCGCAGCGAACGGGCCGCCCTCCCAGGACGCCCGCCGGGCCGCGTCCCCACCGACCGCGAGGGCCAGCCGTCCTTGTCCTTGACTTTGCAAATGGGACGTTGATGCTCTACACATGCAGGCGGGGCCCCGAAGGCGGGATGAGACAGTAAGCTAAATGGATGGTGAATGGCCACTCCGGAAAGCAGCCCGGCGGGTGCGGCTTCCTATCAGGGGGCCCTCGGCCCCGAACACCTTTAATGAGCACCAGCGAAGGGAGGGCGGCAGGACGGGGGCTTCCCGGGGGCCAGGGCAGGGAGATGGAAGACGCTCAGGACCCGCGACGCACTCGAGGCCACGGCGAGGCCGGCACGGCCACCGGGCCCCTGGGCAGCGGGGGGCAGCGCCTGTGGCTGCGGGTGCGCAAGGCCTTCAGAAGGCCCCCCGTCTCGGGCTTGAGGGCTCCCTTGGGCCGACGCCGAGCCTTCCATCACGCCCTGGTCCGCACGCGTCTCAGCAGGCCGTTGTGACTTCCAACGGACATCTGGCTCTGTCTGGGGCATTTGGGGTGTCACTAGTGAAGGGGTGCTACTGACATCCCAGAGATGCTGCGAACCAGCCTGTGATGCCAGGGTCGCCCCTCAACTGGAAGTGACCGAGCCCCAGTGAGAAATCCTGACCCGGAGCGTTTGGCTGAGGTTCCTAAAACTCTCGTGCTGGCCCTCAAAGTGCTCCAAAGGCACCACTTTTGGAGACGGCGCGGAGGGGCCACCCCTTCCCCAGCTCCCTGCAGTGACAGGGCCGGTGGCTGCAATGCTGGCACAGAGAGGGAGCGGCCAGGCCCTCCCAGGACCACACGGTCAGGGCCCAGCGGGCCGACGCAGCTGCGGTGCCGGGACTGGAGGCGCCCGCGACGTGGGCCGTGGCGGCGGCACCCGCTCCGTGCTCTTCGTGTGCGGTGGGGTGCAATCGGATGAAATGGGGGGAGGCGGGGCGGCGGGAGGGGTACCTAACCCAGCAGGCGGGCGACTGACTAACCCAGGTCCCCCCAGCAGGAGCCCCCAGAACTGATGGGGCTTTTGTTCCAGCGCAAAAGGCTGGGGACGGCAGACCCGTTTGCCCCGGGGTTCAGCTGCCGCGTCACCCCGCGTCACCCCGCGTCACCCCGCGTCACCCCGCGTCACCCCGGCCCGCGCAGATTGGAACACGGCCTCAGGGCACAGGGGTCGCACGAGCATTTGTGTGAGGAAAGCAGAAGGGCTCGGGGCGTGGCCTCCCTTGTCCAGCCGCTGGCTGCCCGCAGCCCTGTGCGGGGCGCCTGTCGGGGGGCCGTGCCCGGGGCGCGCCGAAATCCCAATGTCTTGCCCAAAACCTTCCAGGCAGCTTCTGTCTAAGCAGCTTTCAGAAGCCGCAGTTCCGTACTCCGGGGGACCCCAGGGCCCCGGGCAGACACACCAGGCTTTGTGGGTGGCCTCTGACCCCCAGCCCTGTACCCGTGGAGCCTGGCACCACCACCCCCCACCACCACCCCCACCACCACCCCCGCAAGCTGGAGAAGCTCTGCGGGAGGGTGAGACCCAGCCACAGCCGGAAGGAGCACTCTCAGCTGATGGCCTTGTTCCAGCAAGAGAGAAGTCAGGTGGCCGTCCCCGGCCCCACATGACACCACAGGGGTCAGCAACTGCCGGCCACCCGAGTGCTTCTGTCATGTCTGATTTCGGAAGGCAGTGTCATTATGCCCCTTCTCAGACAAGGAAACTGAGGCCCAGGGAGGTCACGCTGCTGACCCACCAGGGGAACCCTCAGAGACGCTGAAGCGTGACCTCAGCCTCAGGCGCTCCGGGGGCAGGGAGACTGCGTGAGGCCCATCCGCGCGCCCCTCCCACGAGTGCCGCCCACGTGGACGCGTGCGGGAGGCCGGGGGACGGAGAGAGGACACCGTCCCGGGCTGCGGGGCACCCGCTCCCTCTGGGTGAGGGGAAGAGGCCAGCAGTAAGCGCCACGAAAGAGAAGGTACGACCACGGTGGGGGCCCAGGAGGCTGCCGGCCAAGGTGGGCCTGAGGGGCAACCCGAGGGCTGAGAAGCCAGGAGCAGGGGGGAATGTTCCAGCAACAGCAGCCCCGGGAACTTGTTAGAAATGCAGCGTGGGACCCTGAAACCCAAGTCCTCCCGGGGATTCTGGCGTACACGCACGCTTCCGGTGCCGTTTCGGAAAAATAAGCCATAAAAGCAGAGAGGGTGACGTGTGGGGGCAGAGAGGCGGCGGCTTTCCCTGTGGCTTTAGAACATTCCAGGCTTGAGCACCAGAATGCTTGGGGAGGATGGAGGAGCCCTGCCTGGTCTACCTGTGTCTCCTGTTGACGGTGAAGGGGGAAAAGGGACTCAGCGGGGGCTTCAGGGACACTGTGCAGCTGTCGGGGGCGGGGGACGGTGGCCTCCCAGTGGCACTGGCTTCATGCCAATGCAGGGGCACACAGAACGGGGGGGGAGCATGGAGCCTCAGATGATGACGTCATCTCGCATTTACTGAGCCCCACGCCCCCCAGTTCAGAGTACACGGAGTCGCCATCCGGTCTCCATCCCTCACTGCACCCGAAGAGAGGAGAAACGGGAGAAGCGGGTAGGGACACACAGGGAACTCTGGCAGAGCCCCCCGCCCTTCACGGGGAGCGCGGGTACCAAGGGACGAAGGCAGCGGAGGGCGTGGCGAGGCGCACACGGGGCCGGTGTGTCACGCGGCCCGCACCCACGGCCCCCGCAGCCTGCTGAGACGCGGGGTTTCCGTACTGACTGCCCACCCTTCCGGGGTAGGGAATGAGGTGCTGCCGAGACATGGGAGGTGGCACTTCGGTCCCTTCCCCCTCCCCACCGTGGAGACCGGGGTCTTCAAGGTGCTGGACGTGCCTCCCCTGGGCACTTCCGATGACGCGTGTGCGTCCAAAGGTCGTAGATAGCAGTTTCCTGTGTCATTTTTACACGGTCGTATCACAAGGGACATGTTTTCTTCACTTTCTTCTTTCTCCCCCCAATGCTTCCTCTTGAGAATTTTCTGACGTGGGGAGATGTGACCAGTCACTTCAGTGGCCACAGATGAGTCTAGTGCCTGAGTCGGCGCAGGCAGCCCCGCTACGGGGAGCGTCTAGGCCGGGCCCCATCCGTCGGCCAGCACGGCGCTGCAGTGAGACTGCTGCTGCGTGTCTCCTCGTGCGCAGAGGGGGTTCTCGAGGGCACAGGTATCGGAGCGGGGCTGTGGGGTCACAGGTATGAAAGTTTTCTAGATATTAACAAATTACTTTCCTAAGGGGCTGAAAGAACTCACCCAGGTATGGATTGCTGCTTGCCCGAGTCTTATTTCCTCAAATCCTCGAGGAACTGATTATTCCTGCACTAGTTCAGCAATTCGGACACACGAGAAGGACAAAGGCCCCTTGACTGTACCTGTGAAGGCGGCGTCACCCGGATGCCAGGGCCTGACACAGAATACCACAGGAAAGGCAGGGGGAGGTTTGGGCAAAAACCAACGCGAATACAATGTTAATAAATAGAGGAGGCAAGTGACACCATGACAAAGAGGGACTCGTTGACAGAATCCGTGCCGCTCAGGACATTTTCTGAGAAGACCCTTAGCACAGGACACAGGAAAGAGAACCGTACCGGCATTGTTTTTCTCGTGCACTATACAGACATTTCATACAATTTAATATTCACTTCTGATACTTGAAACTGAAATGGTGGCTCCCTCTTTATAAAGATTTTTTAAGAATACATATTTCATCCCCAGAATTTCCATGATAATCAGCTATAAAAATAGAGACAGCATTCCCGCAGAGTCACAGAAAGAGTCGTAAGTGCCCATTAGCCCTGCTTGTGCCACTTTGTTCTGGAATTGCTGGCCAGAGCGATCAGACAAGAATATAAAAGCGGCCACGATCCCCTGAAGAGGAAAAATAGGCATAAGGTGTAAAATACAAGGAAAAAAACCCCAATAAGAGAAAAATTTTAAATAATAAAAATACAGTAGCAGGATCAGTTATAATATATAATAATCAATATAATCCACAGTCTCACATGTGTATTATAACAAACGATACAATCTTTTGCAATAGAACCCAAGTCCTAAAACACCTAGAAATAAACTTAACAGTAAGTGTCCAGGACATGTCCGACGCAGAACGTGTCTCCAGTGAAGATTATTGAAGATTTCAGGACCTGGCAGGTCGTGTCTTTCTGTTTGTTTTGGGTAAGAAGACTCACTACATTGAAGGTACCATTTTCCCCAGATTAGTCTTTCAGTTCAATGTGGGATGTAACTTTTAACTTAAAAACAAAAAGTAATTCTAAAATGTATGTGGAAGAATTATAAAATATTTCATAAGATGCTTTATAAGACATTTGCGTTACAACAGCCAGGAAAAGGCTTTACATGGGAAGTCTTGAGGTAGCTGTCCTGCTAGATATTAAAAATGTATGACATGGTGACAGGTGAGTAAAGTGGGGTGGCTTCACAAAGGAATCAAGGGACAGCTCCAAGGAACAGAAACTGAGGTCCCGGGACCAGTCCCAAGCTACCCAGAGCCTAGCGTCTGGGTCAGGGGTCACCTCTAATAAGTGAGAGGCAGAGACGACACAGCCACAGAGCTGCGGGGACAGCACCGCCCCTTCCTTACCGCAGAGCGAGCTCCTAACGGGGAAGCAGGAAGTTAAAATCACAAGAAGAAAATGAAGACTGCATCATCATAAAGAGGGGTTGGCTATCTTAAACATAGTATGAGCATCAAAAACACAAACTAAGGCATGCAGACGTTTAGCAACAGAAAAACTGACTCCATCGGAATGACTGACACCACCGAACCACACAGAAGACCCAGGTTTCCGGTTCGGAGAGTCTCCATCTACCTGTTGAGCGACCTGGGGAAATCGAGTCACCTCTTTGCATCTCTGTCTGTCACATGAGCCGCCTGATAGAGTTGTAAGGACTCGGGCCGAGCAGATGTAGTAAGCCCCCAATAAATGCTCACTGCTCTCACGGCTGTTAACACTGATGGACCTGAAACAAATGGGAGCGTCTAAGCACGTGTGGTTACACTGATCTCTGTCCACTGCAGTCACCTCTCCTGCACCCCAACGCAGGACGCATGAGGATACTCCTGTCCCCCCGGGAGTTCCAGGGACTTAGAGGTTTCCTGAGAAACCAGGGACAAAGGCCAGCCAGACCCTCTGTGCCACCACAGGGACACCTGTGCTGAACTGACTGTGGTCACCGAGGACAGCCAGGTGTGGTTTCGGCCGCAGGAGCAGGTGGCAATGCTCTGTAGGCATCTGAGACCTCCACCTCCTTCCACGCAACCCAAGATGCCAAGAGTGAGACAAAGACAATAATGGGTCCGGCCTCTGAGGCGCCGCTTGCTGTGGAGATGAGAGTTGAAGTGGGAGATGCTGGAGAACATTCTGGAAGGAGCCTGTAGGGAGCTGACATGAGTTTCAGGGATGCAGGTGCCCAGCACTCTCCTGGGTTCCTGCGGGGCAGGCAGTTCGGGGCCTCCATGTTTTTCCCGGACAGGACCACGGGCCAGCGGGGAGACAGGCAGCATCGTCTACACTCGGCCTGTGTGTCCATTTCCAGGAAGGTTTCCATAGCAACCCTAGGCCCTCCCAACACAGCCCAGGGCTTTGGGTGTTCAAGGGGCAAATGAAGGAGCTAGGAGAAAGCTTGGTGTTTCTTGACCAGGACCCTGACCCAGGCATTAAACCGCCCCTGCCGAAGGCCTCCCCTCCCAGGCCCGTGGGCACAGGCCACGTCACGGACCAGCCCGGAACCCCGCTGTCTGTCGGGCACCTGTGCCATCCACCACAGACCTGCCTCCCCTCTGAGCTCCCCCACAGCACTCCAACTCTTCCCCAGGCAGCCCGCCCCGGAGGCCTGACATGCTGCCAGCTCCCAAAGGCCATCAGCGTTCAAAGCAGCGGTGGGGGCCAGGAAACACGGAAACGGGGAATTCTCTGTGACTAATGGATTCCAGACGTAGTCACTCCCCAGCCCCTGCCGCCACTTTCCAATGAATGTCTGTCCCACTGGCAGGAGCTGTCGGACTACAGATAGCTGCACCCCCAGATGCCTGGTCAGCAGGTTCCAAAGCACCGTCTCAGCAGTTCCTGATTCTCCCAGGAAAGTCAGGCTCCCTCCTCCCATCTCGGGTCCCTGGATGGAATCTGGGGCTGCAAGTGAGGGTGCAGCCCCTCCCCTGGCCCGTGCGGGGCCCTCTCCCCCCGCCCGCAGGCACCGAGCTCGGTCGGTTACATGCATCTGTTTAGTTCATTTCGGCGTGCCGGTTTTCCTGGCCAGCCCGGCCTCCGTGAGCACCTCCAAAATAAGATTTCTATTAGGGAAAATGACTGCGGAGTTTTTCACTTGTTCCCTGTCCCCGAGTGCCACAGTTTTAATTAAAAGCATCACCAAGTGTCTGTCCCTGGCAGGCAGCAGAGACGCGGGCCTGATGCGGCTTCCGTGGCGTGAATCCTGCCAGCCCAGAAGCTCCATCTCAGACAAAACGAGCTTGCAGGCCGGTTCCGGCAGAAATGGGGAGGTTCCAGCTGCCGGGCGCGGCAGGCGTGTGGGCCTCGCCGGGGCGGACAGGCGGGGCTGACACAGTCCCCACTTGGCTGCAGGAGAGGCTGCAGTGAAACCCCAGCTGCAGCTGGTCCCGAGCTGGCCACGCAGCGGCACGTTGGCAGGAAAGGCCCCCCGGGCCTCCCGGGCGCCCATCTCAGTGCCAGCCCGGAGAAAATCTTTCAGCTGGGGCTCTAATTAATTATAGGCTCGGCTCGCCCAGCGACTGGCACCACCAGAGCTCTGCTCTCGGGCTTGGCGAGGCCTCGTCGTGACCGGCGTCCAGCTGCGGCCTGGCTGCAGTGTGGCCTTGCCCTGCCAGGGGGCTGCTGCCCCACAGCTAGCAGGGCGCCTAGGAGAGGATTTCTGCCAGCCACGCAGCATCCGCCGGGTTCTAGGGGCCATTTGTTATTGTTCTTGTTAATGTCAAAAGGAGGCAGATTCATCATGTCGATTCCTGTCCTCTCCCTGGCTCTCCGTCTGTTTGACCTTGACCCATCAGAAGAGAACGACCCCCCACCAGGAGTTCACAGCAAGTAAACTGCAGGCGCCCCTCATTATCCACTGGATTATTAATTCCTGGAACTGCTTTGGAAAGCAAATTTTCAGACAGCTCATATGCCATTATGTAAAAAGGAAAGGAAACATTCCCGGAGCGTCCAGAAACCCCCAGCCAATCTCCAAGTATCAGCGAAGCACCTCGGGCAGCCACACCCCAAAACGCCGGGGGTTTCTGTGTAATGCAGGCGTGTGAAACACCTGCTTTCTCATTAGTCCGCATGGAGGGGAACATCTGCACGCAGCATCTGACTGCACTGCACAGCGTCACAATCAGGTCTCCATCTCTACTGCAAGGGACACGTGCAAAGTGTGACGGCACCAGTAAGAGGCTCATCAAAGACAGGACCTGCGTTAGATCCCAGTTGGGGGTGCGCCCCAAGCCTGGTGGAGGGCCAACCGCCGCGGGGAGAGGGGAAAGGGGAGGGGCGTGACACGAAGACCTGTGTGAACAACTGTGACCCTCCTAGGAGGACAGCGAGATGTCTCCGCAGCGTCCGCCCAGCCTCGTACCCAGGCTGCTGTCACCTCTGGCACAGCCATGCAGAGCCATCACAGGGACATTTTATTGTGAATAAACTGGGTGAAGTTTTGACAAGTATGTATGTGTGGACATGCATATGATTATGTGCATATGTGTGGACATGCATGTATGTGTGTGTATACATGTACACGTGTAGGTCTATGTGTCATTGTGCGTGCATATACGAGGGCTGTCCGGAAAGTATCCAGCCATGTAATGTGAAAACAGAGGCACCGATGGCTGGGTTTTTTCTGGCCAGCCCTCGTATGTGTGTCTGTAATCTCTGTGTACGTATGTGTGTGCATATGTGTTAGTTTGTGTGTACGTATGTGTGTGCATACTTGTGGATGTGTTTCCGTACCTGTGTGTGTACATGTATGCATATTCATATCTGTCTCCACAGGTAGGTAGGTATACGGGTGTATGTATATGTATACATATGCGTGTATATCTGTGTATATGTGTAGATCCGAGGGCTCTCCAGCCATAAATGCCTCTACCTTCATATTACACGGCTGGATACTTTCCAGACAGCCCTCATGTGTGTGCACATGTCACATGTGTGTACATGTAAATCTGTATACGTATCTGTATGTATGTCCTGTGTTTATTTGTACATCTCTCTGTGTGTCTGCACCTGAGTTGTAAGACTGACACACACAGGGCACAGGTGTCCATGGCTGCACCTCCACGGCCACCCAGTTCCTCCCTGCTGGTCTCATTTCCAGGTCCCCACCTGCACCGCCCCCCCCCCCCGACACACACACACAGGTCCCTCGTTCCCCAGAGGCCGCTGGGACTTTGGCTGCAGGGGGACGGGATGGGCAGTATGTGGAGGCGAGGCCTGGGCACAGAGGCTGCACCACAACTGCCCGCCGGGTGGCAGGAGGAGGGCCGCTGGGAGGAAGTGAACCCCCCCACACACACTCTTAATAGCCCAAGAAGGATTTGAACCTGAACCCGGGAGGAATCGTCACTTAACTGTTTTCTCAGATGTCGAGGACTTGTCTGCTTTCCAGGGACCATGATGAGCTGGAAAGGAAAATGGGAGCCTCCTGCCCTTGCTCAGCCTGGCCCCAGCGTCCCCGAGAGGCCCTGTGAACCAGTGCGGGGCCTCACTACACCTGGCGGGGCCTGCGGGGAGAGCCGGTTGTTCAGGCCAGGGCCGCACGGCTGCCCACAGGGGACATGAGGTCAGCAGGCGCTGAGAGGACGCTGCCCTGGGTGACCCGATGTCCCCGTGACCCCACCCCCGACCCCCGCCAAGTCCTTAGAGACCAGCTCGGGAAGTCAGTGGCGGGGTTGAACCATGCGAAATCGTGGCATTCGGCAAACTTCACATCCTCTGCAGGGTGGAGTCTGCCCCCAACCTCCCCGCCCCGCCCCGGACTCTGCACATGGGGACCAGGCCCCTCCCCACTGACCTTGCACACAGGGACCAAGCCCCAACTCCCGACCCTGC